>JAQIXJ010000227.1:0-44327 GCA_034700185.1 Phthiracarus laevigatus
CAGTTATAAGACTCCTACTATTTAATAAATGACAATATTTAATATTTCTTTTTAAATTTGTACAAAGTTCAAAACTATAGCAATTAATAAACTTGAAAATCACAATTATTGCACAAATCTTGTCACAGTACATCCTAACTAGCGTCCCACTCACCACACAAGAGACTTGGAATAAGAGGTTTGGCGATCAGAACATAGGGATTGTGCATTGTTCTAAGTTGGATTTATAGGCATTATGATAGGTCTTTAGCACATATTGTACCACGATATCACTAAACAAACGTCAGTTTTACCACAGTGGAGACTCGGAAGAAGAGGTCAAGCGATCAGTTCCTAGTAAATGTGCATCGTTCTAAGTTAGAATTATAGACATTATGATAGGTTTTTAGCACATATTATACCACGTTATCACTCAACAAACGTCAGTTTTACCACAGTGGAGACTCGGAGGAAGAGGTCTGGCGATCAGTTCCTAGTGAATGTGCACTGTTATCACCGGTTTTATTCTACATTAGGGTAGGTCTCCAGCTCAGATACAAAACTATTATCTCCCAACGAGTGTCTTGTTTGGCACAAGTAAAGCAAATAAAAAGTGAGCTCGATCTGAATGTGTCGTTCTTGGTTATTTAATCTATTTCTTCTTTAAGTTATTAAATCTCAGGATTTTGAAAAATCTTTTTCATTGGGAACACTTGTAGCAGGAAGTGCAAGCAAATCAAATGCCATTCTTGATGAAAATATATACGAGTCACGATTTCAGTACCACCATTTATCAGGTTCTACAGAGTTATCTTCTTTTGGAGACTCAAAAAACTTTTTGTTTCATCTACTACTGTTAATTTCAATTTTTATACAAACTTTCTTTGTAAGATAATTGTTCAATAGCAGTAATTGAAAGATTTTCGTTTTTAATCTTATAAAAATCATTATAAAACCTTAAAATTTTTCCTTAATTCAAGAAAGATTTTCGTAGTCGTTTAAAAATCATATTTTAAACGGGGATCAATAATTGTTGAAAAAATAGCTAAATCTCTTATAATATTTACTTTATATTAGTAAAGTTTCCTTTAAATTTCGTTCGCACAATTAAATAAATCCAAGTTTTCAAAATTAAAATTATTTAAATGAGACATTACTGAGTTATAATTTGGTAATGATATGCACAATCTTGGGTAAATTAAAGCACAAATAATGTTTGTTGCGTCATAAACTAGATTTTGCAAATTAAAAACATTCTAATATCTCCCATAAATTTTCTGAATATTTTTTATTTTTAAAATCATTGTTTTGATTAAAGAGTAACAATAATATTGATTTTAATTTAATAATTTAATCTATCATATAGTAAGTCGAGTTGAAGCGAGTAATTACATCATTTTTTGGTTTCAAAAAAACTAAATTTTTATTTTTCGAAGTTTCTTCTAAAACTTGGAATTGTTTTTGGGAAAAGTTCAAATAACTAATTAATTCTCGAACTTTTTGAATATTGTCTACTATTTTAATTATTTTTGTACAGCAAGGTTTGACATGTGCGCAAAACACCTTTGATGAATATTTTTTAAAATATTTGTGCTTATTAATTCGTTTTGTAGTTCTTTCATTCCTGAAATACTAGCACTTGCATTGTCTGTTATAATTTACATTATCTTATTTAAACGCTGAAATCATTTAACGATTCTTTTATTTAATTTTTAATTTGAATTCCACTGCGCGGAAAAGGTATGTAAAAAAATTCTTATAGGATGTGCCTTAAAACAAAATTGTTATCAAAAAATTGCGATAAAGACACACGAAGTCGTCTGTTACTTTGGGCAGAAAAGTTATCCAGATTCAACTTCAAGTCACCCATAGAGCTGGAAGCAAAATGACACAATGTCCACGCATTATCCAGAGCTCCCGCGGAAACTTCCTTGATCTCAACAGCATTCGCTAGCAACATAAAAGAAATCAACGAAAACGACATTCGCTTATGGCAACACAATTCTCAAAACACATGTTCATCGATGGAGAAATAATCAGTGCAAAAAATCGAAATCAAATCTAAACGGGTTATACCTTCGACACAAACTAAAGTTGATCTCAATAAACTTCTTGACCTATCAGGACATCAAGGATTCGCACGCACTATCGCTAAAATAAAGCTTCATTTTTATTGGCTATCTCTGCAACACGATGTCAAAAATTACACAAATTTTGGTCAATAGTGATAAAAACTGCGTAAAAATTTGGTCAAAATTGGCTTAATAGCTGCAATACAGGCATAAATTTATTCAAAGTTGTGCTAAAATTTGAAAAAATTGGCTTTAATAGTGTCAAAACAATGTTTAAATTAAGTAAAAATGACTAAAAATAAGGTTCAACCAGTTAAAACTGACACAAAATTGGTTCAACAATGGTTATTATCGGACAAATGTGAGTAAGTTTTGACGTCACGCGTGTTAATAATTATACTAAAACACGCTATGAAACAGATCTAAATGTATCTTTAAGATCAAAATTGATGCTAACTCGACAGCAAACAAAAATTGATTAAAAATATTCAGAACTCTCACTGAAGTACTATTTAACAATGGTTTAAAGCACATAAAATTTTTATCGAGTCATAGCTAGCATAGTGGTAACAAGCATATCTGCTACGATAGTAAGCTATGCTATCGTTTACGTCACTAAGTGATAGTGTTAGCATAATGCTATATAGCATTGCATAGCGTCACCTATAATGTTAAAAAGAAAATTACAAAAATCTTAATCAAAATATTATAATTTTTTTGTGAAAAGGAATGAGGTTATTTATAATTAAGTATACTAATGCACATATTTCTAGCTTTAAAAATAATTGAATAAAAGTGAACACATTACTATTTTATTTTTGTTTTATCATTATTATTGGTACGATAATATGTTATGCTATCGCTAACGTCACAAAGTGACTGTGTTATGCTAACGCTAATCAATGCAAAATAAGTTTTTGTTCACACTGTTTCTAAGTATAACAATCGTATGCATTATAGCGTATTTGAACTATTCGCGCCCTCGCCTCAACACCAAAAATTACCGTTAAAACCACACTAACACAATACAAATAAAATTTTTTATTTGTTAGATTAAATATGAATATTATTAAGTTAAAATTAGTATTATAAATGTTTTTATTTTCTTATATAGTTATAATTGATAAATGAATTTAATTATATTTATCAAAAATGATATTGAGCCGGATTTAAATCCATTAAATGGGCAATGACACGTAGCAATGATTGACGTTCTCCTCCGAACAAAAAACCGCTTTCATATAATTCCAGTGCTTGAAAACGGTTAACATGATATCCACTACCATTATAAAATGCTGTAATGGAATCGACAACCCAAAAATGCTTTATTCAAACAAATTCTTCAACATTAAAGCAATAAATATTAATGAAAATATACTGGAATAATTGGCAATTCTGTTGGCGGGTCCTCATTAGGAGTCAAGTCCAGTTCTGAGGCTAGAACTGGTATTTACGATTTGAGTGTTTCATTACTAGATGGGTTTAAGAAAAAGCCATCCTTGTAAAATCTTAATGCGGTGTATGAGTTTATAGCAAAACCCAGTTCCAAATAGTAATGCATAATAGCTAGAACGTCCCGCTCTATATCTTAGGCGTTGTCCGGATTATAGACGATGTCCAAATAATCATCGTAATCTGATAGATTCTATATCTCATCGAGATCTATAACCTCGTCATCCTGTTGATCAACCGAGAGATGGATATTAACGTCTACTTGTCGGCACCAAAAACAAGAGTACTCAGTTTTGCCTCTATCAGCAAGGCTTTGCAGCCATTGCTGTTGACAACTAACGAACAAAAATTAAAAGAAATTAAAGAAAAATTATTAAATATTATCATAATTAATTAATTACCTATCATGACACGATCGCGCACACATGCCACATGTAAAGAGAACATCGTCAGTCAAATCTTCAAAGCATATTTTACAGTGCATTAGAGAGACTGTTATGTTAAGCGATACGGTAGAAAGTGATGGCTTTAACGGGTTTTTTTCGTGTTAGGCGCGCGCGTTACTTTTTTAGATTCATTATTAATCCATTAGGACTAATGAATTCTGAAAATAACGGTTATTTTGCATTTTTTGTAATTTTTTTTTAATTTCATGTTTGCAGAAGCTTTCTGAGGTACATTTTAGACTCAATCTATTAGTTGTAGTTCGAATTTCTGATGGTGAATAGTCAGTGTAGTTAGTGAGCAGTATTAGCGAAATAAGCACATAATATTTAACTTTTGATTATGTTTTGTGTATGAGTATCGGGTGTATATTAATAGTAGACTGTGTTGATTCAATTGTTACTGACATGAAGAATAAAAAGGCTCATATACAAATACGTTTATGGATACACTGAAGATTAACTACACCGTCAACGTATAAGTGTCCGAAAATACCAAATAATTAAATGTAATGTTAAGTTTAGGAAATCACACAATATATAGCAAATGAATACAGATAAATAAAAGAGTATTAAAATGCTGAATTATGTTGAATTAAACGCATAATTGTTTTAATTAAATAAGTAATCAATTATTGTTATAAAAACAAAGATAAATAAAAGAAAAAATATATAAAATGTTTATAAAAACAAAATTTTCTCGAAACAGGTATTAACGGCGATTGAGTTAACAAGTAAAAAACATTGGATTTTATTGTTGGAAATTATTCATTATTAACCATTTTCGCACTTATGAAGTAAGCTTATGCCGGTTTTCTTTCATGTATAGTTCTTTAATCATTTTTATGGCATATTGAAAATTTGCCATTATATGATTGATATGTCTGTGTGTCTGTCTGTCTGTGTGTCTGTCCCCTCTCACTGCTTATCATTATAAAATCATATTAAATATTAACACCATCCCATATTCAATATGCCATCATATGTGTGTTCCACTCTTGTTTTATTATTTAGCTGATATTACTAATGGCAGTTTATTTTATAAAATTAATAGAAGTTTCAAATTATTAAAAATTTAAGAACATTTGCGGTTATTCAGCACATTATCATTAAATTTATATGATCTTTGAACTTTGATAAAATAATGATTTTAGCTCATTTTTTCAATTCTTGTTTGGATGAATGCCGGTCCACACGCCGTACACACATTTAGTTAAGAAAAGGATTTTGGTTTTTATCTTAATTAAGGGATTTTGGACTATAGACTAGAATTATCAAACTTCGTTTACGTTATAAATTTGTTAGGTAAAAGTTTTCATCCTATTTAACTCAAATCCTCATTCCGGTGTAGAACCGGCCCAAAGAAAAGCGTGGGCAGCCGGACAAAACGGGGGCGTTTAAAAATCTAAAAGAGCTTTTTAAAAAACTTGTTGCGAACTTTGGCACATTATGAATGTTATGTTTGTTCTTGTTTTTTATCACAATTGGTACTTAAACCTATTTTTATTACTCTTAAAAATTTTTTTAATGTATTTGTCTACATTGAATTTCGTTAGGTATTCGCTGCCCCAAAATAATCTATAAGTATAAAATTATAACTTTACAAACAATAATCAACAAAGTAAATCAAAGATTTTGACATTTATTATGCTATAATCAAATTACATAAATTATTCTTAGTTTTTTAAATATGCGATTACAGCATAATTTTATCACTTTTGATACATGAATGGAATAAATAGATTTATTTGTTTAATAATGATTCATTGATAGCAGCCGCTAATATGTCGTGTAATAAGTTTATTAGTAAATTTTATATTTTTAGTGAATAAGATCGACAATTAGTTAATCAAATTAAATTATTTTAGTTAAATAAATATTACTTATTATTTATAACAATAGACTATTTATTATTTCAGTATAGTTTAGGAGATAAACATTTGAAGAAATTCAAATCACTATGTAAAAACAAGTCTATTATAATATTTGAAAGCATTATCAATAGTATTTTTTATATACCTAACCGTTTATTGTGCTAAATTAACGATAATGAATGCGTGTTAAATTGGAATTTTAATACATATGATAAAAAACTTTTAATAATATATGTTTAATTTATAATAAAAATGAAGATCTAGTAATAGAGAATGAATTTTGTTTTGAGGTTTAAGAATGAAGTAATATTTAATAACAATATTATTCATTTCAAATCGGTATTGTTATATGTTATAGATGATGAAAACGGGTCCCCTGTGGGAAACGGGATGGATTGAGAATAAAGCAAAAGTTTGTGAGCTAAAAGGAAAGGGATAGTTTTAGAAATTAACAGGATAAGAGGGATTCTATTAAGTTCCCGGAGTTGTTTTTTTGTGTGAAAAATTTAAAAAAGGTTTATTTTTAATGTATTTATAATTTGATTTAATAACATTTAGTTAAACAACATAACACAAAATTTATTCATGTTGTATAAGGATAGTGTATAACTTAAAATTTTGTGCCTATAATTAATTACGTTTACTCGTTGCTGTAATTGCGAACAGGAGCGGTGGGAAAAGTAATTTTACGTTAGCGGGACACACGGGAATGGAAATTTTACGTGCGGGAAGGAGTGGGAGTTTAATATGAATATTTTTCATCCTCTAATGTGTGCGTTAACTATGCTAATATAATAAACGTATACGCGTTATCGTTAAATGAATTAGTTAATAAAGATAAAGTTTTAATTTTTTCATGTATGCCAGCAATTCATTAGTCATCTCAACATAACAACTAAAATGTATCGCAATATGTCTATTAATATTAATAAATATGATATTTTTAGTCAAATAGACCAACAATTGGTTAATCAAATTAAATTATTTTATTTAAATAAATGTGATTTATTATTCACAATATTAGACAACTCAGTAATACATTATCAAATAAAAGATAAACAACTGAATAAATTCGAACCACTTTGCGAAAAACAAACTATTATTAAATTTGTTAGCAATTTGAGCCTTACTATAAACAATAGTAACGTCGGCTCTTATTATATGGCACTTACCGATAATGGACGTGTGTATAATTGGGGTGCGAATAAATATGGACAGTTGGGTAACGGATCTGTTCTTGATTACCGTAAACCGGGATTAGTGGATAAGTTACGTGAACAGTTTATAGTTGATATTTGTTGCGGTGTTTGTCATACACTAGCGTTAACACGCGATGGTCACGTGTATTCGTTCGGATATAACAGTTGTGGACAATGCGCTAATAATACTGTTCAGAATCAGTTAATACCATATAGAGTTAATCTATCGAATGTGATTGCTATTTCATGCGGTTGTTATCATTCAATAGCATTAACACAAAGTGGTGAGGTATTCGGATGGGGAATGAATCGTAAGGGACAGATAGGAATTGAAACGTCAGGTAAGATATTGATTCCAACACGGATTCTAGATGTTCCGATTATCAAGTTTGTGTTGTGCGCCAATTCTTCTACATTTATGCTATCACATGATGGCGACATTTATTATTGTGGAACTTTTTATGAAAATGATAAAACATGTAAACCCACAAAACTAGACTCTAACACAAAATTTATTAAAATGGGTGCGACAATTCATTCACAATTATTTGTAGCATTGTCTACTGATACCTTATGTTTCATACTATTAGACAAGAATTCCCGTAAGTTAATATATATAACGCTCACCCCTTGTATAACAACAAATCTTAATTTTTTCATAAATTCAACTATTTTCAGAACTCGCTGACTGGACCAATAAAATTGGTGAATCTAAATCAACTTTTAGATACATTACAAAATTAAAGCAAACAGAGTTTACGTCAATCGAGGAAACTTTTGCATTTTATAATCAAATTACGTATAAATCAATTGAAATAATTAAAAGCAAGTATGAAAATAAGTTTAGCGAAATTAGTTTATTAGGAAGCGGTGGCTTCTCAACAGTGTTTAAAGCATTACATAAAAATGATAACAAATTATATGCAATCAAAAAAGTATGTTTTAAGTCTGAGAATGAAGAAACGGTTACTAAAGAATTAGAGTTTTTATCACAACTTAGCAGTAGATTTATTGTGAAATACATTGATTCATGGATAGAACCAAACTATTATATCGATTCATTCGATACCGAAAAACCAGAAAACATTAGTTCATATAATTTACTATATTCACCAAACTTACCACAATTATTACACATTCAAATGGAATTATGTCCATTAACATTGAGAGATGCCATCAATATTATAATGAAACAATGTATTAATAAAAATGATAGTAAATTATCATTAATTGGTTATTACATTTCAAGTGAATTATTTTCAGAGATATTAGAATGTGTACAATACTTACATTCACTAAACCCAGCTATAATCCATAGAGACATAAAACCAGAAAATATATTATTAACTAATGATGTTAATAATAATAGATTTGTTAAATTATCTGATTTTGGTTTATCCACATTTCATGAATTTGCTGATCAGTCACACACCAAATATACAGGAACTAAGAATTATAAAGCATTTGAAGTGAACACAACTAGAAAATATTCAACAAAAGTAGACAATTATAGTTTAGGCATTGTTATTCAAGAATTGTTTCAAATCGATAACAAGTATGTATTCAGTATTTTGTCTTAAACTCAAGGTTTCTTTAATAATATTGAAATCAAAAGTACATAAATTAGTTTAATCTATTTACTTATGTTTTTACTCATTAAAATAGTGATGCCCATAAAAATTATTTACCGATATTAGAAACAAATATGAAATATTTAGTAAATTTAATTAAAAATTTACTTTCATATTCTGTGGACGATCGACCAAATTGCGATCAAGTATTGAACGAAAAACGTTTATGGATTTTAACTGATCAACAGTTATTGAGTGATCAACAATTCAAACAAATAATATCAAAATCTCAGAAAACAGATTCAATTGAAGAAAACTTTATTGAATATTTTATTCAAAATAAATATAATTTAGTTCATGTAATCGATAATATAATCACACAAAAACTGCCTTCACTTCCGTCGCATTCAAATCAATCAAAAGGCACTCTTTCATTGACCACAACAGAAATAAATGAATATGAATATTATAGTGATTCACTTACACGATCCGATTCTGGGTTCGGTTTACAATTAGTTGGCGGCGCAGAACAAGGAAGTCATATAGCGATAGGTTCTATAGTGATCGGTGGTGTTGCACATCGTAATGATGTGTTAAGAGTTGGCGATCAAATCATATCAATTAACGATATCAATGTTATGGATGAAACTCATCAGCGAGTTATACAACTTATTGCACAAACTGGTTCTCAGGTGTCTATAAAAGTTCGCCGTAAAAAAATGGCAACTAGTATTTAAGCTTAGATAAAATGTTAATAGAATGTGAATGTAATCAAACCTATTGAATTTATTTTAATTAATAAAATAATCAGTTTAACCAAATATTAGCGTTTATAATTATGATCACTGATACTGACTATGCTTCCGTCTGTTTGTCCTCAATTTTTTAATAAAGCGATTTTGCAATTTGCCATCAAGGTTTAAAAACGTATTTCCCTCAAAAGCAAGTGAAAGTGTGATATGAAATAGACTAGTAAATCGAAAGCAATTTCGGAACCCGATCTGAAGGTGAGTACACGACCCGATCATCCATTTTTTAAGCAAATGCCAATTATTTATAGCAAAAAACCACATAATTTAAATGTTGTAGTAGTTTTACAACTAATAATTGTTATTTAGTCATAAATAAAGTTCAATTTTTAAAAACGGCAAAAGTTTTACTAAATTTTTGTTCATATTTTTGCATTTTTTATGAAGTTGGGTTTTGTAATAAAAATTTTAAAACCCCACCTGACCCGAACCTGACAAGTTTGAGTCAGAACCTGTTCCGACCCTACAAATTTGGCGGGTACCCGACCAGAACCTGACATTCGAATACCAAATAATTAAATGAAATGTTAAGTTTAGGAAATCACACAATATAAAGCAAATTAATACAGTATTAAATACTGAATTATGTTCAGTTCAGTATACAGAATTAAATAAATATTCAATTATTGTCATAAAAACAATAGAAAAAATATAAGAAAAAATAAAAAATGTTTTATCCCGGCGGTATTGTTGGCGCGTTTTTTTTTAAACTAGTTAAACTAGTATTGTATACAACATAAAACTTATTGTTGTCTATCCGAATAAAAAAAAACTGTTTGTTCTCCGTATAATAATTTATTTTATACAGATAATGTCTTATTTTATCTTAAATATATGTTTTTATAGGCTTAGTAGGTTTGGAAGGTTTGGTAGGGATATTAAGTTTAAAAAATATAAAAATTATACATTTTGTTAATTTTATGATTTTATTTATATTGTATTGTAATTTTCTTATTTTATAACGTAATTAAATTTTGTATTGTCAGAAAAATAGCGCGCCTACAAAACTGCCGGCATAATAATAATACAGTTTACCCATAAAAACATTATTTTCTCTAAACAGTTATTAACGGCGATTGAGCTAACAAATAATAAAAACATTGGATTTTATTGTTGGAAATTATTTATTATTAACCATTTTCGCATTTTTGAAGTAAGCTTATGCCGGTTTTCTTTAAATTTTTTAGTTGATATTACTAATGGCAGTTTATTTTATAAAATTAATAGAAGTTTCAATATATTAATAATTTAAGAACATTTGCGGATATTCAGCTCATTATCATTAAATTTATATGAGCGTTAAACATAGATGAAATAAAGTTTTAGTTCATTTTTTTGTAATGCTTCTTTAGATGAATGCCGGTCCGGACGTCCAAAACACATTTAGTTAATTAAAGGATTTTGGTTTTTATCATAATTCAGGGATTATGGACTATAGATTAGAATTATCAAACTTCGAAGAGGTTATAAACTTTTTAGATGAAAATTTTCTTCCTATTTAACTCAAGTGCTGCTCCAGATAGTCTCATTAAGACCGATACCGGCCCGAAGAAAATAGTCGGCGGCCGGACAAAACTGGGGCCATTTGGGACTCTAAAAGAGAGCTTTTTTAAAAAAAGTTGTGGCTAATTTTGGCTCATTATGAACGTTTGATCTAGTTTTTATCACTTTTGATGCTTAAACCTATTTTTATTACCCTTAAAAATGTTTTTGTGAACAAATATATTAATAAATTGTCTAAATTGGATTTTGTTAGCTAATCGCTGTCATGTTACCCTACATTAATATATAAGTTAGAAAAGTTAACGTTACAGACATTAATCAACAAAGTAAATCCAAAATTTTGAGATTTATTAAATGGTATTATCAAATTACATACATTATTCTTAGTCTTTGAAATATGCGATTACAAAATAAGTTTCACGTTTTTATTCCATGAATGGAATATAAAGATTAGATTAAAGGTTTATTTGTTTAATAATTATTCATTGATAGCAGCCGCTAATATGTCGCGTAATAAGTTTATTAGTAAATTTAATATTTTTAGCGAATGAGATCGAAAATTAGTTAATTAACTTTAATTATTTTATTTAAATAAATATTACTTATTATCTATAACTATAGACGATTCAGTATTTTAGTATAGTTTAGGGAGATAAAATAAATGAAAGAAATTAATACCACTTTGTGAAAAACAATCTGTTATTAAATTTGAAAACCTTATCAATATTATTTTAATACATCCAACCGATTATTATACTACACTAACCGATAATGGAAACGGGTATAATTGGGGTTTTATTACATACGATAAAAAGTATGTATTAATAAGTAATAATTAATAACTATATTATTAATTTCAAATCAGTATTGTTATACGTGTTAGATGATGAAATAGGGTCACGAAGGAAACGGCATGGAATAACAATAAAGCAAAAATTTGTGGAATGGAAGGAAAGGGATAAGGGAAAAACACAAAGTTAGAAATATACCTTAAGTTCCTGGAGTTGTTTTTTTGTGGGAAAAATAAAATAAACACGATGTATTTTTAATGTATTTATAATTTGATATCATAACATTTTAGTTAAACAACATAACATAAAATTTATTCATAACAATTTATTGATAAACATAGTGAATATCTTGAAATTTTGTGCCTATAATTGATAACGTTTATTCCTTGAGTAATTGCGGACGGGAGCTGCGGGAAAGGTAATGTTACGTTTGGGACCCATGGGAATTCAAAATTTTACATGCGGGCAGGAGTGGGAGTTTCATATGATTATTTTTCATACTCTAATGTGTGCCTAATCTAAGCTAATAGAATATATGTATACGCGTTATCGTTTAAATGAATTAGTTAATAAAGATAAAGTTTTAACTTTTTCATTTTTGCCAGCAATACGTGAGTCACCTCAACGTTACAACTGAAATGAACATGCAATATGTCTACTAATATTAATAAATATGATATTTTTAGTCAATTGGACCAACAATTAGTTAATCAAATTAAATTATTTTATTTAAATAAATGTGATTTATTATTCACAATATTAGACAACTCTGTAATACAATATCAAATAAAAGATAAACAACTGAATAAATTCGAACCACTTTGCGAGAAACAAACTATTATTAAATTTGTAAGCAATTTGAGCCTTACTTTAAACAATAGTAACGTCGGTTCTTATTTTACGGCACTTACCGATAATGGATGCGTTTATAATTGGGGTGACAATATATATGGACAATTGGGTAGTGGATCTGTTGGTAATCAATATGAACCCAAAATAGTGGATAAGTTACGTGAACAGTTTATTGTTGATATTTGTTGCGGTGCTTGCCATACACTAGCTTTAACACGCTATGGTCACGTGTATTCGTTCGGATTAAACAGTAGTGGACAATGCGCTAATAATACTTTAGATAATCAGTTAATACCATATAGAGTTAATCTATCGAATGTGATCGCAATTTCATGCGGTTGTTATCATTCAATAGCAATGACGAAAAATGGCGAGGTTTTCGGTTGGGGAGGGAATGGTAAGGGACAGATAGGAATTGAAGGGTCAGGTATGGGAGCATATAGTATTAAATCCGGTAAGATATTGATTCCAAATCGGATTAAAAATGTTCCGATTATCAAGAGTGTAATGTGTGCCAAATTTTGCACATTTATGATATCCATTGATGGTGACATTTATTATTGTGGAACTATTTTTGATTATATTATATCATGTACCTCAAAACTAAATTCTAACACAAAATTCATTAAAATTGGTGCGACAATACATTCAGAATTATTTGTAGCATTGTCTACAGATAACGTATGTTTCATATTTGGAAGATATTTAGATGACAAGAATAACCGTAAGCTATTATATATAACACTAACCTCTTGTATAACAATAATTCTTAATTTATTCGTAAATTCAACCTTTTTTTAGAATCCTCTATTCGGTGCGATACAACGGATTATTCAGAGTTTGTACACGTAACAGATTTAAAGCAAACAGAGTTTACATCAATCGACGAAACGTTTGCATTTTATGAAAAAATTACGTATAAATCAATTGAAATAATTAAAAGCAAGTATGAAAGTAATTTCATTGAATTACGTGTATTAGGAAGCGGTGGCTTTTCAACAGTGTTTAAAGCATTACATAAAATTGATAACAAATTATATGCAATCAAAAAAGTATGTTTTAAGTCTGAGAATGAAGAAACTGTTACTAAAGAATTAGAGTTTTTATCACAACTTAGCAGTAGATTTATTGTGAAATACATTGATTCATGGATAGAACCAAACTATTATATCGATTCATTCGATACCGAAAAACCAGAAAACATTAGTTCATATAATTTACTATATTCACCAAACTTACCACAATTATTACACATTCAAATGGAATTATGTCCATTAACATTGAGAGATGCCATCAATATTATAATGAAACAATGTATTAATAAAAATGATAGTAAATTATCATTAATTGGTTATTACATTTCAAGTGAATTATTTTCAGAGATATTAGAATGTGTACAATACTTACATTCACTAAACCCAGCTATAATCCATAGAGACATAAAACCAGAAAATATATTATTAACTAATGATGTTAATAATAATAGATTTGTTAAATTATCTGATTTTGGTTTATCCACATTTCATGAATTTGCTGATCAGTCACACACCAAATATACAGGAACTAAGAATTATAAAGCATTTGAAGTGAACACAACTAGAAAATATTCAACAAAAGTAGACAATTATAGTTTAGGCATTGTTATTCAAGAATTGTTTCAAATCGATAACAAGTATGTATTCAGTATTTTGTCTTAAACTCAAGGTTTCTTTAATAATATTGAAATCAAAAGTACATAAATTAGTTTAATCTATTTACTTATGTTTTTACTCATTAAAATAGTGATGCCCATAAAAATTATTTACCGATATTAGAAACAAATATGAAATATTTAGTAAATTTAATTAAAAATTTACTTTCATATTCTGTGGACGATCGACCAAATTGCGATCAAGTATTGAACGAAAAACGTTTATGGATTTTAACTGATCAACAGTTATTGAGTGATCAACAATTCAAACAAATAATATCAAAATCTCAGAAAACAGATTCAATTGAAGAAAACTTTATTGAATATTTTATTCAAAATAAATATAATTTAGTTCATGTAATCGATAATATAATCACACAAAAACTGCCTTCACTTCCGTCGCATTCAAATCAATCAAAAGGCACTCTTTCATTGACCACAACAGAAATAAATGAATATGAATATTATAGTGATTCACTTACACGATCCGATTCTGGGTTCGGTTTACAATTACTTGGCGGCGCAGAACAAGGAAGTCATGTATCAATAGGTTCTATAGTGATCGGTGGTGTCGCACATCGTAATGATGTGCTAAGAGTTGGCGATCAAATCATATCAATTAACGATATTAATGTTATGGATGAAACTCATCAAAGAGTTGTACAACTTTTTGCCCAAACGGGTCCTCATGTGTCTATAAAAGTTCGCCGTAAAAAAATTGCAACTAGTATTTAAGTTTAGGTAAAGTTTTTTTCTTGTATAGTCCGCGGGCTATGGTCCCTAAAATACGGTATTCTATTCCAATAGTTTTTCTGAATTTTCTTCCATTCCAATACTATTCATATTACGATTCCATTAATTTATACAACACTAAAACAAACTTCGTATAAATTAGTGTATAAATGCAGTTATTATTCAATTTACATTTTAATAATCATAAATCAAACGAATAATCTAATGTCACAGATAAACAATTTATTTATAAAAATATTTATTTTATTTTTTTTGAATTAAATAAGTAATAAAAATTAATTTGTTTGTTCGTTACAATAAAACATTTACTAATTATATTTATCATTCGAATATTAAAGATTAATTTCGTTTTAAATTATTTCGTTTTATTTTTAATAGTATTATCGAGTTTATTTTTATCGTTTAGGAATTGTTTTCGGATTTCCTGTTGAAGATTCGGCGACAAAAAGTATTTAATAATCGTATAAGCGAGAGCTGTGGCAGCTTTTAATGTTTGCGAATGACTGTCAGCCGTATCACAAGCCAACGAAAATTCTTTGGTATGCATCGTGTGCGTCGTTTTGATCGAATAACTTGGATATAACACCGGTTTTTCCAGCGAAACATTACCGAAATCTGTGGATTTGAATACATTATGGTCATTGGAATGTGAATCGTCGTGTTGTTTAAATTCGAGCCCAACTTTAACCGCTTCTTCTTTGAACGCGTTTGCCAATACTTGGTTGTGAAGAATACAACTGTAGAGACCATTGTTATAATAATCGAATTGTAATTTACAATTAGTGACTTCAGCTGCTGCTGCGGCACAGTTCGTTACTTTGTCAAACATTGTTTCCAGCGTTAATAGATTTGGTGCGCGAACAACAATCGTCACTTTTGTTGTGTCCGGAATCATGAATTCGTTGTCAACGCCTTTAGTTATGGCGCAATGCATTTGACAGTTTTGGGTGATTTGATTCGATTGCGCCAAACAGTTATTGTAACAAATAATTGCCGCGTCCATCGCATTGCCACCCGAAAACTTTTTTATGCAATCGATGTGACAACTATTACCTTGAAATGTTACCAAAACCTAATATCCACGACAAATTAATTGATAAAAAACCAAAGTATACTCTAAGTATACCTTTTGTAATGCGTGAAACGTAGGCATTAATACATTGGAATTCGATGGATGAACAGCCATGACCACATCAATCTCATCGAACGCCCCATTGTTCAACATATGGACTTTACCGCCCTTTAACTCTGACGACGGTGTGCCCAAAATAATTAATTTACCCTTCAATCTGGTGTCGGACTGCATCGCTGCTCGAACTCCCATCACTGCGCCGATTGTGGCTTCAGTGGACAAATTGTGACCACAGCTGTTGTGGCCGTCGTATTGGCATATAAGCCCAACAACTGGTACTTTCTGTTGCGATTGAAAGTCGCTGTTAAATATTGCTTTGAAACCAGCGTGAAGAATATAATTTCGTTTGACAGCGCATCCAAGTTTCGAAAATGTGTCGCATAAATAATTATGTGCCTCGTTTTTTCTGTCTGTTTCCGGATTTAACCACAAGTCGTGGCCTATTTTTTCAAGATTTGTTTTTCGCGTTTCTATCTTTTTCTTGGCAGCCGTATTAGTGACATGCCATATGTTACGATTGTAGTGTTGCTGAACGCTGTCTAACGACTCTGTTTTTGCTTTTCGCAAATTATTCAAATTCGGTTTCTGTTTAACCGATTCCTTTGATTTTTTATCGCTATTATTATTTTTTGGAGCCGATATGTTACTCATTATTAGTTTATATTTAGATTAATAATTATTTGTTCTCAATTAAAATGTAACAGTAAATTCATTTAAAGTTAACATTGATTATGGTATATGAAAATATTTTTAAATACAAGAATTATAGCAAATTATTTGGTTATATTTTAATTGCTATATCATTTAACGGAAACTATACAGTTATCTGTTATCACTTATTATATTCAAAAGAGAACAATCTCAGCGCTTCACGTTCTGACGGTAATGCATTATATAAGCATTATTGTTGTAAAAAGAGTTAAAAATTAAATTTTTTTGAAATAATTGTTATAAAGTAAAAGCTTAATAAAATTTATAAAAACAACTGATTATAACAAACATTGAATTTTAAATAATAAAAAATGTTCATAGATTTATCTTATAGAAAACTTTCACTCCTTTTGTCCATATCAATTCAAAATAGTTCGTAAATTTGATCGTAACGCTGAACAGTAGAGTTCGCGAGCTTATCGGTTGGGCATCAAATTTATTTATGGTTCTCATAGCGAGTTAGTCTATATAGAGTTTGCTCAATGTTTTGCACACAACTCTCAATTCTGCTGCATTACTACGTTTCAGTTACCATTCACACTGCTATCTCTGATATCATTTAGGAAACTAGATTAAACTTAATCAAATTAGTGGAAACCAATTTTATTCAAAGTTAAAAATTGTCCCCAAAAAAATTAATGCTAATTTGTAAAAAATTCAACTGGAGAAATAATCAAATCTAAATAACCGATTAAATAATGATAATCGTCAGTAAAAGTGTAGCATAAGCGCGCAGAACACACACACACATACACACAGTATATTGAACGTGTGCATCACTCATGTCAATCGAATCCCCATCGCATCGCATCCAAACAGAAAGATGCGTTTAGAGTAAACGCTTCAATTTAAACGTATTGTAGTGCGTGGAGTGTGTGTGCGTCTGTGAGAGAGTCTGTAGAGTACGGTATGTGTGACTAGTAGTGTGTGTGCGTTGCGAGAGTCACACAAATTGGGGTTTGTTTATGTTAGTACATAACTATCATTTTGGCGGTGATATCACCCACTAAATTGGCTTCGATTCGCAAACATTTTTCTTCTATTGTTTTTTGGTTTTCATAAAACCGGCGGTTATTTTGAAAATAATAAAAAACAAAAACGTTATTACATTTTATCGAGTTCAACGCTATTTGTGTTCAAATCGAGAAAAAAATAGCGAAGGAAAAGTGAAATTTATATATTTTTATATATCTCTCTCAATACTATATATATATATTTGAAAATCAATGAGGAATGCACTGAACAATTGTCTGCGCAAGCATTTGATGCCACACGATGTGCTGTTTATTATTAAATCGATTCACCAATTGGTATGTTTGTGTCAGTTTTTTTACTCTATTTAGGATCCTATTTATTGTTAGTTAATTTATCTTAGAAGTTATATTCACAGTTGCATTGTATGCGACAAAAAAAAATCTCTTCTATGTTAGGGGATTAAAAAAACGCAATTGTTTTTTATTTGTATCATTTACATGACATCTTATTCCCATAACAAATCACAATTTAAATGCTATGTTTTGCTGGGCTATAAGAATCGCTATGCATATATTGATAGAACGGATTCATTCGATGCATCGTATTTTTTTCCCTCCGCTGCCTATGATTGATGACGAAAATTAGCCCAACATTGGTCTTGTGTAAAGACTTTAAGCTTTATAGAAATCACTTATTAGCAGGAATTAGATTGATATACATGATATCGAAATAGCTTATGCCCGGTATTAAAAGAAAATGCGCTTTTTCTTTTGATTTAATTAAATTTAAGCGTAAAAATTATTATACTACGAATTCGAGTGATCATTGTTAGAGATTATTTTCCAATTACCGGTAATTAATAACTATGTTTCACTAGTATAAATAAATAACTTTCCGTTTCTTTTTGTTTGCTAACCTTCTTAATAATTTTATAGATAATTTGTGTTGAATTTATTGATTTTTTTACCTTTCTGTTAAAAAAAGCGTTTATAAGGACTAAAATTTCGTGTTTTAAATACTTTTAAAAACGTGTTTTAAAAAAATTTAAAATTATTTATTCTGTATTAAACACAGCTGGTTATTGTAAAGACGAATTTCGATTTGTTTGCCAGTGTAAACATTTTTACGAATTGAATGAATTCAATTTAAAACAAAAATTTTGGAATGGTTTGAATGTTTGCCTAACGATTGTAAGATTTCTTAATTGAAAACACGAGAAAAACAAACATTTGCTTTTTCCGGTTAATGTTTTGCGTTTTAAGAGTCTATCTTTAAATTGAAAGCAAAATTTTTTTGAACTATTTATTCAATCATAATCTAAATAATAGATTGACCAACAAAACCAAATATTACTTAAATTAATGATCAGTTATCAAACAAAGATTTACAGTATATATACTTATAATGGCATTGATTTTTTTTATAAAAAGTTGGATGAATTAAAATCATCAAAATAAACATCAATGATAGTTATCGCATAGCAAATTAATAATGCATTTTTTCATCCCAAAAATTATGTATGCACCGAATTCGCGAATCGAAAGTTATTTGCTTAAGAATATTTTTGCGCGAAGCAAAGGATTTATTAAATAAAAAAATCGATTGTCGGCGACTTGTTTTACATAAATTCGATTCATTGTCTGTTGTGATTTGCGCGACTGACTGAATAAGCTAAAAAACTACAAAATATATTGCCAGACATTAAGTTAAATGTGCTGACTCTGTCACAATTAAAGATAGCGAAAACTTTTTTATTTTTCGTATTGAACCATAATTCACAGATAGTTTTTTTTCATTTTTTTCTCATTTTTTCGGGTTTGCGATATCAAACTAATGGAAAAGATCGGCGAACAAGATTCTGGTGTATAACGTTATATACGTTTTTTTATCAATTCATAGCACAAAGAAAAATTTGTTATAACATATCGTAAAAACTTTTTTCTGCTCTTTTTGTTTTGCTCAGCGCTAAAGTATCATAAATCATATATCATATATCATTATTTGTTCTTCAAGTTTTGTTTGACTAAAGCGACACATAGTCAATAATTTGATCGTTATTTTATTATAATGGTTCGCGAAAAGGCGCTCAAAAAATTATCGACATCTCGAAAAACTAGTAAATGTGTTATATTCCAGTTATGTATGTGTGTGTGTGTGTGTGTGAAATACGATACAATTTTTGCCTTATGATAAATTTATTCAAAAGATAAATGGCGCGAACAATGGCTACTAATCTCACGAGTCACGTAAGCTGTCATTAGCTTACAAAATGTTTAAATATATAGTTAGTTTGCTTATAGTATTACTTTTTCTTGTTTTATGCGACAACGCAGTTAAGCCTTTAATCTAACGAACTCGTATTTTTAGGAAAAAATGCTAATTAACTACATGTTATGACATTTTCCCTGATCTTTTTTATTCATTTTTAATCTATTATATGAAAAATGCAATTTATTTAAAAATTTTATTCCAAAATCTTTTCAAGCTCATCACAAAAGTTCAACAAAATCTAGAATTTTGATGTTGTTTACAAACCTATTCAATGATTTTTTGTTATACAATGATATAATCTTACTTCTTATTTTCTGTTGTCCACATTTTCATTATAGCATTTTTCGAACAACGATTTATTGTTGCTTTAATCAAAACTTTTTCAATCAACCATTCAATCTAATAAGTTTTATTGTGGCATATGCGTTCGTGCGTGAGTTTCACTCTTGTTTTTTATTGTCATTAGAGTTTTAATTTTTGTTTTTTAAACTCGATAAAAACTGATGACAAACTCAGTCAATAGACTACCGGTTTCTATGTTCATACATACGTAGAGCAGCAATTTCAGTCCTAGTCTCTCGATTTAACGTACAGTACTACGGATAAGACGAAACTTTTTTAGCAAACAGAATAATTAGTTTGTTGTTGAATATTATTAAATTTATGCTTTAGTCGTGGTCCAAATAAATACGATCAATAGTGAACCAGTCCTTAGAGGTTTGTGTAGCTTAGTGTAGCGTTTGAATCTTAAATCTACTCTTGAATTAAAATATACTGAAAGTGCAAATATTGTTAACTCATTAAAATCTCAAGAGTTTTTGTCGGCAAATCTTCAAGACATTTAAATCGAGAAGTTTTACATTAATAAGTTATTAACATGAAATACAAAAAGTTGTATTAATTAAATAAATTAGAAAAACAACTTTTTATTTTAATTTAAAATTCATTTATTGTTAATTTTTATTAATTATATAATTTAGTTCCAAAATTTAATATATTATTAATAAGTTTCAAATTTTTATTCTATTAAATCTTTTTGAAAAAATTCATTTCAAACGGAATGGATTAAATATTATATTTTAATTTGCAACTATCTTTAAATTTGATGAAATAGTGCAATGAATTCGATTTCGGATTTGAATCCAGGTTACAGTATATCAAACAAAACAATGTCTAAAAATGATGTCAGACATGCTTTTCGTCACTTCTAATAATTTGTCGAACGTTTTCTTCGTTAAATTAGGCATCGGATCGAATGCAAGAAATTTTCATTAATAGCTCAAATACCTTTGTCTTTGAGCATTGAGAATAAGTTGGGGTACTTCTACCTATGATATAGAAAACATTTGACTGTTCGAATTTAGCCAAATTGCTCAGCGATTTATCCGAATTATTTTAATTCGCTATCATATTTGCATTCCTATTTAAAATAGAAGCAAATTTAAAATTTATCTTGTTTTCACTTTTTATTTTAACTTTAAGATTTTAAGAATAATCGGTGTTAGTATACTTTGTTCTCGGATTGTTAAAACACGCGTGAAAGTAAAATATACTTATTAGAACTTAAAACAGTAACAATGAAAATTAAAATTGCTTACATTAAAAAACATATACAAAAAACATAAATTAAACGCCAAGATTTTGAATATCAGAAACAATAAAAATCTAATCTAACCAAACATAACCTAAACTAATCTCTCCTAAGCTAATCCAACTTAGAGCTAACCTAATAACCTAACCTAATCTAACCTAAATGATAAAAAGTATTGTTAATATCGCGTGACGTGATGCGGTTTAACTGTACTTTTTAAACTTTATAAACTAAAGGTTTTTCGCGTGCATTTTACAACAATCCGAGAACAAAGTATACAATATCCGAATAATCTGTTAACGAGTAAGTTAAATCTTTATAAAGTTCGTTATGTATTTATTTAACACTTACATTATTTACACTTACAGATTACAATTTAATGAATTATTTAAAAATATCATTATTTAATATCCTTATGACATTGTTTATATAAGTTCGATTAAATTGTTGGTTACATTGTTTATAAAGTTCAAATAAAACTCAAATATTCGATATTTATTTTAATTTTTTTAAATATTTTTACTCCCACCGCCATTTGAGGAAAAACTTATGCACATTTAATCAATAGAAAAATTAGGTTTTCACTATAATAAACATAATTTCATTGATAATAAACAGAGATAATACTTTTTCGGTATAAAAACAAATGAAAAACGGTGAATTGTCGTAAATAAGAACAGAATGTTGGATAAAAAGTCAGGGCAAAGAATATTTCTAACACGATCTTATATTAACAGATTTTTTTAAAAATTTGAAATTGTTGAGCTTTAAATATTTTCAAATAATGGGCGTCTCGAAACTCCTCAGGTTTTAACAATTATTTTATACTTACAGTAAAAAATCAGGAAATACATTTATAAGTATGATGATATATCCGATAATGATTATAAGTTAGATATATTGTACTAACAATGTGCGCTTAAATTTCTTTCTTTATATTAAAAAAATAATTCACTTTCCGCTAAAATAAATAATTAAATAATTATAATCCGAAAAGTATCGTCTCTGATAATAAATTTCCAATTATTGTACTTTCAAAATTAGAATTTTTTAAATTAACGCTTTTATAAAGTGAAAAAAGATAAATATAGTGTGTGCTAATAATATATTATGTATAGTTTACGATACTATAGTTAATATCGTAAATCAGATAAATTGCATGCGACACTACTTGTTTAACATGGTTCGTAAACCTATACCAGTGTGTGATTCAATTTAGTTGAACATAATCTTATAGCTAGAAAATGAAGAAAAAAATTAATTGAAAAAACAATTTGATTAGTATTTATGGTCACATCTTAGTAATGATGGCCATAAACTAAAGGGGGTGAGCGTCGACTCAACAAGTATATACCAAAATTGCATGAGCTTCCCAGTGATATATTGCATCAATTTTTAGCTTATTAAACTTGCATCAAAGTTTGAGCAGTGGGAGTGCTTAGTGTATACAAAGCATTAAAATTTTATGCGCTCAATCAAATATAATTCTGTGCAAGTCTTTTATAGTATATTATTTAGCAAAATCAGAGTCAATTTTAGTCTTTTAGTTTCATTATTAATTTAATTTTACTTAGTAATTGTCAGAATTTAGATTCCAAATCTTCACAAAAAATAACAAATTCAATTAAGCTCAATAATCTCCAATAGTCTGAGCATTGAGCATATATTTGTAAGTTCGATTCATTTCTGTTTCAATGCAGCTCAGCTCAACCTCAGTTCGAGCACTTTGCCATCATTACCTATAAGATTAATAAGACAAAAGGTTTGTTGTGTGCACAACACTCGTAAAATAATTCTTAGTTATGGCGAGATATAACGGTTTGTTGAGAAAAACGAGATGATAAACAGATATTTTCCTCGAGAGTTGCCCTTAATGGAAAAAGTTTATCGTTCCTCATTCATACATAAAACATCCATTTCATTATCTTGACTATTAGATTTTAGTCTAAAGGTTACGCCACTATATCGCACTGCTCGATGCATTTTCTCCGCAACGCCATCAGTCAATCATAACAATCCACTTTTAGTATCACTAGTGAAACTTAATTCGCAGTATCGATCGCTACGAAAATAATTATTAGGAGGCTATGATTAATGACGTTATATAAAATCGCCAAAATTCTCTATAATTTTTTTCAATGGGTAAACACTTTTTTATTCGATAACTTTACCAAAACTTTTTAAAACGTAACGATTATTTATGTTGTTTGGGATAATATAGATTTATTTTTGGATACTTTTGAAAAATCACTAAAATATTTATAATATTTTCTTCTCAATAGCAATCTATGGAAAACATTATTCTTGGGCCAATTTCTCTCGTTTCTAATAACCACAACTGGCATTAGCAGCCAATATGTGCAAAACATATACCATATACACGTTCCAACAGGTAAACGTCAACTCAAACCATTACCCGTATTCTAGCATTAATTATTAACAATAATTGTAATTATTATAAAAGCGCAAAGTTTTTTAACGTATTGCTTGTTGTGCTTGATATTTACGACATGGTTAGCGTGTAAGCCTCGAAATAAGGGAATATTGCATGTGATGAAAGTTCGCGGATGGAAATATATTTTATTATCACTGGTGGATGTTGAGGCTAATTATTTATTGGTTAAAGCGTTCCAATTCACAACACTAACCAGCATACAAGTAAATATCGAGTTTATTTCGAAAACATCATTTCTTTAGTAGATTTTATTCAATTATTTTATAATATAATATATATCGGTTTATATATATATATATTTATATATTTGAATTATATTTTTTTGAGAAATAACTTGCATTCAAATTAGTGGGAATAAATTTAGTTAATCCGAGCATTGCTATAGAAACAAACAAATAAACTGAAAATGAGTTTTGCGGTCTGTTTGTGCGCCGCAATCAGTGCCGCATAATATTTTCATGCAAATTAGTTTAATCATACTGCAGAAAATTTTATGCTCGTACGCAAAATAGGCGCTTATTGTTAGCTATAGTGCTTTTCATTTTCTGAATCATTAATTTTAAATTTATTCCAAAAAATTATCATTAAAATAGGTTTTGATTCAGATTCTATTCCTCAAAATAAACTCAACACTAAGTAATGCGAATGGTATCGTAAAAAATATTTAAATAATCAGAGAAAATTTTATTTTATTATTATACTCTAAGGTAAATGTACCGTAGCTATAAAATTGTCAAAAATAGACAGACTTGCTTTTTAAATTAGAGGATAATAGACAGAATAAAACGCATGTTTCAAATAAGAAGCAAAAAATTTAAACATACACTTAACACGAGAGATCAAAGGTATTTTAAGTGCACTATACATAAGTAATTTTAATAAGAATTGCTTTCGCTCGCAGAATTGAATTACATATCATTTCTTCGTTTTTTAACCGTAAGAATGGCGCGCAAGCTTAGCAACTATATATATATATATATATAACTTTGAAATTGTTATGATAAAGCTAAGGTGTCAATAATAAAAGAATAATGAATACAAATTCTATTTATAACACACGATGAACTGATAAATATTTATTATGAAAAAAAGTTATAAACAGTTGAAGTGACACCAAATTGACTCTAAAGCGATACGAATTCTATTCGGTGACAGTTATTGTCAGCCGAGTGTGTAAAGAATATGATCAGTTATTTCAGCACTTATTCATAAGGTTATCGCACAAAGCTATAAACGCTATGCAAGGAAGAAAACTTTGTCTCCGAATAAAGTTGTAGGAAAACTAATTTTTAATATTTATAAACAAAAAATAACAAAATTTATTAATTAGATGATAGCTAATCGATTATTAGTGAGTTAACGATTTTTAGCTGTTTCGATTCTAATATAATTTTCACGAATCGTTTACTTAGCATTTTTTTATGAAAGAGTTTTTTCGATAAACAATTTTTTAAGTTAATACTATTTCGAAACATGTTCTTCTACTGTAAAGACATGTTCGATAGTCGGCTAATGAAAAAAGTTCACCATAAATATAAATTGAGGCTTTTAGCTAAAGCTCGAAATGCGAGTTCGTGTCAATAATCATTAATTTTGGATAAAAAAACCGAAATGGAATACAATTTAATATCGTACCCAACATTACTATTTAGAAGCCTAAATGGATTTTATTTAAACTAAATTGAATTAAATTATATAACATTAAAATTGTATCTTTTGGTTGATTTTATGCTACATTAAACAATTTTTAAATTAATAGCCACTGGAAAATAAAATCAAAGGATTTTCTACATTTAATTTGATTTGATAAGACTTTTTTTATGGTTACTATTATTTTATGTCTAATACACAATAGATAGAAAAAAGTGGGCAATTTATTTAAAAATAAAAGCATTTCTTTCTATAATAAAAAGAGAGACTTAAACATTAATTTTAAGTTTAACTCAATAAAAACGAAAACAAAGCAATAAATTAAATGACAGCCAAAATTACTAAATAACAGCTTCTCGACTGTCTGACAATACCGATAGTGTTGACGCTCTCGTGGATATTTATCAGAGTACGGTTCGGCTTATTCCATATACTTGGATCGTGCGTTGCCTTAATCGGTGTGGGATGTCTGGTGTGGTCTGACATCGAAGATGTTATAATTGATTCCCAAGGTATTGATTTTTGTTATCATAATTGAATTTGTGTGCCAGTGTGTTCAACGGAAAAAATGGTAATCTTTTTTTTCTCTTCTCTTCCCACTCTTCCTTTTCCTCAGCGAAAAACAGATTTCTCGGAGATATGCTGTGCATGTTAGGCGCAGCGCTTTATGGCATCTCCAATGTCGCTGAAGAGTATATTGTTAAGTGTTATAGCATTGTCGAGTTTTTGGGAATGATTGGATTTTTTGGAAGCATTTTTAATGGAATACAATTGTGAGGCTAACAGTAGTTGTGTAATATAAAGTAATATATAAAAATAAAGTTATAGAGAGAGTGTTGTGCACCGCAACACAGAATTCAATTTAGGCGATGCGGCGCTCTGTTCCGCGTCGTCAGAAAAAATTACTTGTAAAATAAGATTTTATAGGCTATAAAAAGATAGCGAGAGAGAAAGCAAGTGAATCAATACAAAAATCATTTAAAAATTTAAATTTTTATTATCTGCCTCATTGATATCAGCTTATATACAGTACGCTATAATTTAAAATGAGATATAGGCGTGTGTGGTGTGCGAGCGCTATGCAATGGATATCTTATAAATTAAAGGGAAAATTGGAAGCGAAAAAAAAATCCACAAAAAAATTTCAACAGAATTAACATCGTTAGTGTGTGTCGGGAATTATTACGGAAAAAACTAAAAGACAGGCAGGCGTACATAGTGATACGATTTAGTTTAAAATTGATATGTCATCCTCTCTACTTATACCATTCGTTTCAGTTGTTAAGTGTTTTTAATTTTCCTAAAAGCATTGTAGAAGTGGTAATGCAATATATTCTCGCCATAGTATTTCTTAATATTTTAGTTTATAGCGCCTCTCATAAAATAAATTTAGTAACTTATGCTTAATGAGCATACTTTACATAGTACTTATGGTAATTGCGTGGCACAGATGTATTGAACATATTTTGTTATCATTAGGCGGAAAAAAGTTTTTTTTTTCGTGTTGTATTTTGCGTTTTGAATATATTAAAATCGCTTATTGTTGATGCGAATAAATAATCTGTTTATTATAAAATGGTAAGTAACTTTTGAAAAATACCTTATTTTTTCCCCCATTGGAAACTGAAAATTTTGTTGATATTAAAAGTTTACGCTTTTAATGACGCAATTATAAAAGAGAAAATGTATTTATTCAAATATTTTAAAAAATTGTTTAATCATTTTTTAAAATGTTAAAAACTTTATTTTTGACTAGTATTCAGCGTATTTTCCTTAATGGAAAAAATGTTTTAGTGATAAATGACTTATTTTTAATTATGAGATGAAAATGTTATTTTAACGCATATTTCAAGTTACAAAATTTTCAGTTTTTAAATTATGAATAAAACTTTTTTTATAAGTTATGTAATAAAATGAAACTAGATTTATGAAATCTCCTAGTCATCACTTAAAACGCCGTCCTTTTTGTTATTAAATTGTTCTTATCAGCGAATTAATTAGTTTTAAATCTATTTTGATTTATTAAACAAATGTTGGATAATTATTTTTTGGAAGTGCAGCGTGTAATACTGTATTACATTACTGTAACAGTATATATATATTCTATGATCACTAATAAAAACTGAACCGAACGGAAACATAAGAAAAGCTCCCAACTCTTGCGCGATTAGAAAAATAATTAACTTCAGACTACAATCAATAAACAAAACACAAGTGCGATGGGAAGCGAATTTTTATAGTCTCATCAAAAGGGAATTATATGCTCCGTATAAAATACTTTACTCTTATTTATAGGTTTTAACAATTTCTAAACTTTGTACGCTTATCGTCAGAGCAATTTTTTAAAAATTCTTTAAAAAAACTTAACCATTACGGAATCATAAAAAATGACATCTCATTCTGGCAATAAAATGAATGGCTTATTAACAGCATATTGCGTTCATTTATGCATCACTACATAAATAATTAATATGTGCGAAACACAGAAATGAGATAAATAACAAACGCACTCTCTCTTAATTATCGCATAAATTTAGTTACCATTAATTATTCGACTAATTGTAATACATATTTTTTTTACACGTCCATTAACAGATATTTCCTGGAAAAAGATGAAATTTTGAGCGCAATAAGCGCACAGAAATGGCAGGAGATCTCGCTAATAATAGGGTTCTCGATGAGCCTATTACTAGTCTACATAACAATGCCATTAGTACTTCAAGTAAGCAGTGCCACAGCAGTTAATTTATCAATGCTCTCCTCAGACTTTTATTCGCTCATAATTGGCATATACTTGTTTCAATATAAGTACCACTGGTTATATATCGTCTCATTTTCGTTCGTAATATCCGGATTAATAATCTACTCATTAGAGCCCACTCCAAAGAGTCGAACATCAGTGGAAACCGCTTATAAAGCAAACATCGCTAATATCGGCGATATGACGGGTGATCATCACGGGTTTAGTAGTGGTAATACAAGCACTATCGCTTCGAATAGTACTCCAAACACATTCTCCGCGTACAACGCCTACACTCCTCAATTAGACTTCCAGACTATGAATGATACGCAAAATATTTATTTAACCAATCATATATGTGCTGTTAGTGTTCACGCCAGTGATGACAGTGACCCTAATCTAGACATTATCAAACTCAATGGAAATGTTAAATATTATTGATTCATTTGCATATATATGTACAGTATATAGGAATTTATGAATTTTATTCGTGATTTATAATAAATTTTTTTATTGATTTTTTTGTGTTCATAAATCTTTATTCTGTAAGTATCTTAAATATTTGAACGTGTTTTGTTTCGTAAATAAAGATATTGTTAAAGGATTCGTAATTAGAATAAGCTTAGTATTACACTAATTAATAGCTGTTCCACAAACGCTTGTTATAAACTTTTTTTTATAATCATTGGCTAACTAGAGTACTTTACCGTTTAATTCATCTTTAGGAATAAACAAATGTTAAAAATTGTATCGTTTAAACATGAATCATCTTATTTAAACAAAAACTGATTCTACAATTATAAACTATTTCTGTTACGCAATAAAATTTTATAAATATTAATAGCGGTGTATGCGCCGACCATTAACTATGGATACAAATAATTGCCGTTTAGCATTCTAAACTTTCAATAGTTTGTTTTTAAATATTTGTTTAAAAGCCTCGCGTTTACTCATAAACCAGAATCAGTTTTAAGCGTTAAATTGTTTTGAGACAACTTTCACTCATTGATTAGCGTTTCATTAAAAATTTATGTTTTAAATAAATTAATAAACATTAAAAAGTTGTGAAAAAGTTATTGCTTTATATTATTTACAAAATCGGGATTTATACTAGCATTTAAAACCTAAATAAATTCTAACTACCGAAAACTTAAAAATCGAAATTATCGTTAAATCATTTGAAAACAAGAAAATTCATAGCACAACTGTAGACGATAAACAACTTGCAAACAGTAGTAATTATTGAAAGTTTAATCCATTCTCAATAACGAATAAACTCTATATAATAAACCATTTAATAACTAACGAAGAGAGGATGAGTTTGTTACACTCAGTCAAACTTCAATCGATATTTAGTATTTCTTCCATTACTTGGTGTTATTTAGCCAACAAACGCACACACAAACAGCCAAAAACATACAAAGTTACAGTCACAAGTTTGGTTACTAAATCTGCATAATTAAAGGCGCCTTACAATATTAACTAGAAAATCTTATGTAAAAGCCTTCATAACATCTCTACTTAATCGAAACTTACAGGTATATTACTAAAGCCCGAATTTTTTTTCGTTGAAATATTCTTCTATCTATTCTACCCATAGAATCGAGTTTATATTTAAATCATGTTTAACCAAAAACAATATATCAAGATCTTAATTAATCAAAATACATATATTTTTCCATTTCATAAATACAGTAATTTTTTTGTTTTCGCGATCTCATTATTTGCGTGATAACCGTTTCTGCACTAATAAGTGATAACAAAAAAACCGAGTAACGAAATGTCCATTTTTTAAATTTTTGCTTATTTTTCTTTTATGTAATAAAATCTGTGAAAATATTGATTAAATTTTATAAACTACGAACTGTTAAATTCAATGTATGCAAACATAATAGCCAATCGATTCATTTCTTAGTTCAGCGTTGTAGCTTTGATTAGGGTTTATTTAAAGTTGAGAAAACATTCACAATAGTCGTATGCTAATGGAATTTTATTGTTATTTATTACAATGATTTGCTAAAATATATTAACGAGATGACACACAAAACTTTCGACGCAGAGTTTTCTACTTATCACTTTTAAGTTATCAGATAACACAGCGCTGTCACAAAAATAATGTGATTCTTTACACAACAGATTTTTATTTTAAAACTTAAATCCAATCGAAATGTGTAACCCCAAAGCATTTCGAGACGTGAATCACGACCACGGATGGGCATGGGTTATCTCGCTGTCGTGCGCCTCCATAAATGGCATCACATTCGGTTTGTTTCGCTCTTACGGCGTATTATTCTACGAACTAATCCGAAGTTATGAGCTCACTCGTGAAGAAGCTGCGTGGCCTTTTAGCCTATGCGCCACATTTACTCATTTATCTGGTAATACAAGTTTTTACCTCAATTATTGTTTAGACTTATTAGAATTAGAAAAATTTCAAAATTTATTATTACATATGAGGACCGGTGTCAGTTTTGCTGGTTTCGCACTTTACAATGAGGTCGATAGTATTTATGGGTTCATTAATCGCCGCCACAGGTATTTCACTGTGTTATATCGCCACTACATATGTACACATAATCATTTTTATCGGAATTATACAGGGTATGCGTTATAAAATATGATTACTGTGAAATCGAAATTTAGTAACCAAATAATTAAAAATATAATAGGCTTCGGCATTGGTCTATCATTTATGCAAACGCCTGTCATTTTGGCCCAATATTTTAAAAAATATAGATCCACGGCTACAGGTATTCAATAACTACTATTAATATCACATTTTTTGTCTTAACATTACGCGAAATTTTTTAGTCGCTTTTATTTTTAATAAAATGAGAATAAGGTTTCAAAAATAAGCGCTTATTCATTCATCCTTTTAATATTCCAGCGTTTAAGTTACGTACGCTTGTTGTACATATAGCGCAGCCAACTCTGCAGAATTAAACTGATTTCACGAATCAGTGCCACTTATTTGAACAGTTAAACTCATTTTTTAATTACTGAAATGAGAAATCAACTTATTTTTTCACTCTCTTACTATATTGCTTTAACCCGATTTTTTAATAAGCGATACAAATACTCCAAACATTGTGAAAAAAAAACTTTAATATCAAAGCGACCGTATTTTGCAAACAAATAAAAAAATGTAATAATACTGTAATGTTTGTTTGGATAATAGCGATAGCATATGCTGGCGGCACAATCGGATCGTTTTTATTTCCTCCTATTATTGGCATAATTCTCGACACGTATGGTCTTAGCGGTTGTTTCCTAATAATTGGTGGACTAATGCTGAATGCGCTACCGTTCGCTCTTCTCCTTCGGCCAGCAATTATTGGCAGAAAAAAAGTGCCGAAAATTATCAAAGATGTTTTATCGCGCACTGTTATCGGTGACCAAAATCAAGAAAATCCGTTAATGAATGCGAGACACGTGTCTATAATTAACGGTATAGTATTTCCCGGTCAGTCGATTAAGTATATCGACGCCGACCACACGTCTAACGACACCACTCCTGTGACTGCGATGGATATTATTCTGGCCAATAGTCAATGCGGATTCAATTTGGAACAGTTGTACAGATCACGAAAGTATACGAATCATGAAGAATGCTATTGCGATATCGGCACAGATGAAGATGATGATAACGCTGAAGATGGAGATAAAGAGTTAGTTAACGACGAGTCGGCTGTTCAACAACCGTTAACTGAAGAAAAAGAGTACGAACCAGAGAAAGAGAAAGAGGGAAATGCGTTGTCGCTGATCGGCAAACGTATTAAATTAATATATTCTCTAATTAATATTCCGCAGTATACGATATTATGCATAACGCACGTCAGCTTTCAATGGGCGTAAGTAATGTTCAGTTTATTGCTACCATTAGACATTGGCTTACTTTCGATTTTTGCTTCAATTATTACACGGTAATGCGTAGATCACCTGTTGACTGTTGGAACATAACGTTTTACTAACACTACCCGCGGGAGTATTTTATAATCCCTAGTTATCAACATTAATGGACTGAATGAAACGCAGTGTACTTCATATTTCACTTAAAATAGTGTAGCGTTACAACTACTCCACCAAAAAACCCTTAATACTGTATATACTAAACATTGCTTTTTGACAAGTTTTAATTTAATTCGTGAACGTTGAAAGAAAGAGGCTTTTTAAAAGCAAACTGCTTACGTTTGCTGCTCTTTGATAATGCCGAGTGACACTGCTTTCCCATCATTCCTCGAGCCAAATGATCCCCTGGACAATTCTATTGTGTGTTTCTGGATTTATTCTAATAAACGCTAACAAACGCGCACAAATCACACTTTAAATGCAAATACAAACAATGGGCTCTTTTATTAAAAAATGCCTTATTTATGAGGCCATTGTTGATTTCTATTTAAGCCAACTCTAGATAAATTTGTTTTAATTATTTGAGTTTAAATAATGAATTCGAAAGTAAAAATAAACTTATTTATTTAAGAGTTACTACTATTTTTTTAGTGAGAAATTCGGTTTACAAATAAGGTGGCCAAACTTAATCTATAATAAACCCTGAACTATTCGAAATTCTGTACGAGTTTTAATTAATTTATTCAGAAATGAAATACATAATTAATTTAACAAAAATAACTTTTGTTTATACAAAGGAAGCAAAAAATATGTAAAATGAAATTTTATTATTTTTAACTCTTCAGGGTCTTCGTAATTTTAGATATTATTGAAATAAAAATATCCTATGTAAACGCCAAAAATATTACAGTATATACAATTAAACATAGATTGAATAAATATTTGTGTTGCACGATCAGTTGACAAGTATAGAGTTTTTAATAAAACTTATTATATTTAGCATAAATTTTTTACTCCTTTAAAAAATTGATCGATTTTTGAGTGTATTTACAAACGTATTTTTTCTAGTTGGATGACTTATCAGATGGTAATCATTGACTTCGCGCACGATAGGCATATGAGTGAATCAGAATCGGTAATACTACTCACCAGTTTCGCTGTGGCCGATCTATTCGGTAGATTAGCGTCCGGCTTAATATCAGACAAGCGATTAGTGAGCAAGAAAAATATCGTCACAATATGTATACTATTGATTGGAGTGCTAATCTTCATAACACCTTCCGCACAAAATTTCAAAATACTGCTGACATTAACGATTTCTTTAGGGTTTGTGTGCGGAAGTATTATAGTGCTGTTCAGTGTTCTTACGATGGAATACGTTGGCTTTGATCGCTTACCTTTAGCCATAGGATTGAATGCATTCGTAGTTGGAATCAGTACATTAGCGCGACCATTAGCTATCGGTTATTTTAGGGATTCAGTTGGAAACTACGACGGATTATTTCAATTTATAGGAATAACCGCGTTTTTAACGGCAATGCTTTGGTTGGGCGAACCGTTTGTGCATTTATATATCGAAAGAAGTAAAAGAAGGACAAAAGAATATGGCGGCTTTAGAGTATTAGTTGTTTAACTATTTTTAAATTATTATCACTAAAAGCATTTATAATATTTTTTATAAACTTTTGTAATATATTTTATTTTCTTTTATGTACAGTAATTAGTTATGTAATTAATTAAAGTTTTAATAATGACTTATTGAAACGAAAAAAACTTAAATATTCTCACAAAGATTGTTACTCTAATACGAACCTATAATAAAAGAGAAATCACTAAAGTAAATAATCTGAACTGAAAGCTAGTATTTTCTAAAAGTTAGTTACTGACGAAGTTTATATTAAATGTTAAAACCGAAATAAATTCAAAACTTTATCGGGAATTACCAGTGGTTCAACTCTATCTCAATCTACCAATAATCCCAATACATATAATAATTATTGATAAGCAAAAGGTAGAACGAATGCGTGGTTCAAAGTTAGTTGAGCGCACACACTAATTTTGAAATAACAAAAAAAAAATTTTTTTAAACAATAAAAATCATTTTAGTAAGTCATGTCACATCCCTTCTACACTCTTCCCCCTAGAGATTCAATTCTATACCATAATTGAAGCATCAAAACTGGATCATCACATGGCTATAATATATTTGTATTTTAAATTGATTTTTTTAAAACACTAAACTAATAACTCAAAAATTTCATTTTTTATAACTGCAACGCGAAAAAAAACTTCGCAAAAACTGGCAATAAAATTTTTCACACAATAAAAATGCGCAAAAGAAGTAATAATCAATAAAGCAATAAACCACACCACACATCAATTTATTATTTCGATGTATTTCCTAGTATGGCGTCAACAGTAAAAGACGAGTTTTTAATGCCACTAGTTTTTTCACTTGTGATCCGCTGCTGCGTATCCTCTGCGGCGTAAATCTGTTGTCCCATAAAATGTTGTAAATAATGGCTCTTAACGATTGCGGACGTTTGCGCAAAATACTGATGCGGAAAATAATAGGATAGTGGCATCAAATTAGGGTAACGTTGGAGCGATTGCTCCGCAATCAGTTTATTGTATGGACTAGTATTGATTACGGTTTGGTAATAAGGTATTTCGAAATTGCAATTAGCGATCAAATTTGAATTGCTGTGATCGTCGATGCCGTAAACCTTTCTCCTTCGTCTGATTCGTGCGATATATTGGTTATTTGGCAAATAACTCAAACTCTGTTTCTCCTGAATAAACTTATTTCGCATCGATTTCTGCACACTTCTTAAATGCATCTGATATTTGCGTTTCTGTTCCTTTAGAGTGGCTTCAATTACGGCCAAATGAACGCTACCATTCGACGACGATTGCGATCCCTGTTGTCTTCTAAGTGCCACTTGTGTTGCCATCACTTTCTGTCGTTCGACAACAAGCATACAATTATAGCATTTACAATCCTTCCATCGACAGTATTTCTTATGGCCTATAAAATCGCAATAAGAAAACACTTTGCGCGCTATTACGAGATAAAACAACTTCTTAGTTAACAGCACTGACCTTTAAGGCACGAAACAATGCCATGGTTTCTACATCGGGCACATTTCGGCGTTCGTAGCACACGCTTAGAGCATGTTTCGTCGTCACCATTCTTATCGTCAACTTTGCTGTTCATCATTTGCCACAATCTCTCATCAAAAAAAACAAGAGAGAAAAGTTTTCCGCCTAACGATTAACGCTCCGAACAACTACTGAACATTAAAACGTATCGATAGATAGCGAGATATATATATTTGCACACACTTTCTAAAAGCTAGTCTGGGCTTAAAAGCATGAGAATTAAAATAAAAGACGACATTAGTGTTGGCAGTGATCAGTCTATTCTAGGCTACGCTAATGGTTACGCGACTGGCGTTTTCGTTGCTCGCAAAACAGTTGTGTCCACCTGGTATGCGAGTAATTATAGCACCAGAAGCTGTGCGTTTGCAATCACAACGCCGTGTATTCAGATATTGGATTACATCTTTGCTGCTGCAGCGAGAAATAGCATAAACCATAGGAAAAGCGACATTAAAATGTTGGTTTTGGCCAAAACAAAGCGAACGCTTTTGTGCGCGCCATACAACCGTTTCCACTGTTTTTCTACAATGTTTTTCTCGAATTAATTGTCCGTAACATCAAAAGTTTTAGTTGGAAAACTTTTAAGAGCTTCGAGAGCTCTTGCCTTTTAAATAGATCAATGAGTAATAATATTCACTAAACCTAAGCGGTGTACGGTATATACAATTTAATTTAATACGTGCTTAATATAGTCCAGCGGTAATTTCGGAACTTTATTAAACATTAAAAATTCAGTATATTGTTAATATTTTGAGTAACATTCCGAAACTAGTAGTTTATAACGCTAAGATTAGTTGTGGCACTATAACGAGGCGCAACTGTATGCCACAGCGAAAACATGTTGCGTTGAAATTCAATATTAAAATAGAGTTTATTCTTTAACGCATCACAGTATTAATGTTCAAAGTGCCGACAGAAGCGGAACTAAATAAACCATCACATCGCTGAGAAAACTATGACGAAAAATATTTCTTCGCCGAACAAAGACTTAATTGACTGCGAAATGATATCCAAAATTTAATTTAAGAAAATGTGACTAACGTTTTTAAAGTTGGGGCATATTTTACGTTCTCTATTTTCATAATCAGATTACTTTCCGAAACTAAATTCTACATAAATCTAAAATGCACTAAATTATTAATAAGTATATTAAATTTTCGTTTTATTTTTGAAGAGATTTCAGTGTTCAAGAATATACAGTATATATAGTTTAAAGGAATACGAATGTTATATACAGTAGAGATACAGTACGCATAGTTTCGATTAGTTATTAAGTTCATTCTTTCGATAGGTTTACAATATCTTGAGTTTCTAAGAGAATTCAATAACTAATCGTAAGTGTAAATACGCAGCTGAGCCTAGGCTTACATAGATTTTAGTGTCTGGTGGATAAAACTTTTAAGCCTATTTGCTTACTCCTTCAAACTCAAAACTTATTACAAGTCTAGACGAGGTTAGCTTAGATTTGCAGACAGAATGTTTATTTGAATTCAAATAACGATCATTAATCTTTTAGTTTACTAGTTTACATTATTGTAAAAGGCTAACCATGATAAACAGGAGAGAATGTAAACTAATAACTAAAATTCAAAAATGTAGACTAGGTATATAAGATAAACCGTAGGTGTCAAACTCAAGTCATTTGTGTTGTAGCGTTCACTGAGTTCACGCTTGAATTCTTATAATAAAGTTGTCTTAAGCGAAAGTATATGAAAATTTAATTACTGTAATTAGGAGTCCAAAACCCAAAGAGGTAGCTAAAATGCGCCCAGAAGTCAATGGCTCCTTAAATTAGTTTGAATATATTAGTTTTTCATTGTCTAATCAAATTATTTTTACTCGATTAAAAAACACGAAGAAAAAACTTTGATTGAATTAATAAAGCTCGGAAACTTCGGTCAGAAAAACAGTTAATTTTAGTCGATAATCTGTTAAAATTTGGGTCAAATTTCGATTAAAGTTTCGGTCGACACAAATTTTATATAAATGAATTATATTTATTAATCTAACAACTTGTTTTTGACCTAAAATTAAACTTAAAAATTCAGAATTTTCTGATTTTTGCATAAAACTTTTTATTTTTGGTTGAAGTAATTCTACTTCTTGAAAATTTTGTTAGTGTTCATATTTAATAAATGCACTGAAAACTATCTTTCTCACTTCAAATTCTTTTAACTTTGTTATTAAAAAAGGCGTTTTGTTCGATTTTCTTAAAGTTAAATCGTCAAATAATAGAAGGTCTGTATATTTAACGTCAGTTGCAAATATTTCTGATTTTCTTAAACTTTTAATTATATCAATACAATGTTGTGGTGTATAAATTAATTTTGTTTGATTTAATTTTTTTGTTATATTCGCATGTAGCGAATCACAAGACATATAAGTATGTCCAGGTTCTAAAAATTTTAATGATATTTTTTATCTGACTTTTTAGACAGATATATGGATTTGGGAATGTCCGTCCGTCTGTCTGTCCGTCCGTCCGTCCGCACTCTTATTCTAATAAAGGGATTTTGATCTTTACTCTAATAAAGGGATTTTACTATTTTCTTATTCTAATAAAAGGATGTTACCAGTTTGTTATTCTAATTAAGGGATTTATTCAATTTCTTATTCTAATTAAGGGATTTTAAACGATAGCTTATTCTAATAAAGGGATTTGCATGTTAAAATGGCCAAAAAATAGGCAAAAATTGGAATAAAAATGGTCAAAAAAGGCCACAAAATTTGTCAAAAAATGTGAAAAATTGTAAAAAACAGGCTATAAATAAGGCAAAAATTACCAAATAAAAGTCTAAAATTGGGAACGGGATCTCCCGTTTTTATAGGAAAACAGTCTTATAAATGTTAAAATAGACAAAATTAGTTAATATCTGAACGGGATATTCCGTTTTTATAGTAATAATTTGCACAAAAATGATAAAAATCGGGTAAAATTAGCCAAAACCAAACGGGATATTCCGTTTTCATTGTAATTATAAAGACTATATTTTTAAAAATAGAATTGAATATTGGCTTGTTTTATAAAAAATATAAACTAATGGGCGCGAGCAAACGGAGAGAGCGAGAGACCATATAATAACTGAAATTAACTTTACAAAGTCAGATATTATGACCGCATCGATCTTGTTTAAAACTAAAATCCCTATATTAAACTAAGTAAATGCATACCGTCGGTCGGTTTCGACGATTTTGCATAAAAACTCTTAAATATCAAACTGCAATAAGAGTTTAATGGAAATATAAAAGTAATGACAAGAAACCTATAAACGGGAGTTTATTGGTGTAAGCAAAGCAAATGGAAATACTAGTGATGTATAAATTGAATCACAAATTGATGAATAAAATTTTGCTTATGCGTAAGAATTTTGTAAAAAAAACGGTAACAACAGTAAATCGAATAACCTTCACTTCATTTGCTCATTTAGTGTAAACAAAAAAAGGTACTGGATTTGACCATATCTGTCTGTTCCTCTCTTTAATGTTCTTAAACATATATTTCTAAAATTTAAAGATACTATTTTAAGTTTATTTTATCCTACGATAAATTATCAAAACCTAATCTATGAATGCGAGGTTCTTGTTTTTTAATTAGTTTTCTCTTAAGATTAAAGCCGTTTTGCGCTTGTTATCAGATTTTACTGAAGTGAGCGTAAAATAAGCGGCAATTTACAACTTACGAATTAATTTTAAGAAAGCGTGCGATTATTATGGCTTATCATGAGAGGGTTTATGTGATTTTAAATCCTGATTTATCAATATAACTGATATAATGTTAAGAATATGGACAGATGGTTGGACAGATTGCTCAAAACTGAATTAACACAGTAAGCATAATAATATACAGCATAAGCTATACAGTATTACAGTATTATTGATCAAATAACAAAAAAAATCTATAGTAAAAATGAGACCATTAGCTTTCAAGCCATTATTTCTGTTTTATACATTTTTTCGATTTTGCGATAGTTTGTCATTTTTTATCTGTCATGTAATAATATATTATAGAGAACTTTCACGAAAAATGCTTGTGTTTGCCACTTCAAAGGAGATGTATACTTATGGACGGATGTCGAAAGTTCAGAAAGATGGATATTGATCTGATTTAAAATTAAAAATACCAGTTTATACCAGTTAAAAAAGAAAATTTTTTATTTTCAAAAGAAAGATGAGAATATGTGGAATACTTAATAAATTTATATTTTTGAAAATTCCGTAAAATCCACACAATCGAATCGTATCGGTTTTCTTCTATTAAAGGTTTAAAAAAATATCATTGCCAAATATTTTAAAATTTTGATACAAATTTATCTTAAAAAATTGTTTAAAAATATTTTCAAATTTATACTTCAAAACGCCATTATTTAACTCCACATATTATTGATAATTTGGTGATTATAATAATATATAAACTCTTATCTATAAACAAAAATTTTAGTAATACCTTATACTAGAGATTGAAACCGGGTCCCGTGGAAATGAAGCCAAACTTTGCGGGATGGGAGGGAACGGGATTAGTTTAGAAAATAACGGGAGGGGAGGGATTCCCTCGAATTCCCGCAATAAAACATTTCAATAAAAATGAATAAAAACAATGTAAATTTTATAATTTGACATAAAAATTTTAGCTAAATGATATAACACCAGATTTAATCATAAAATTTATTGATATACAAATTGTATAACTTAAAATTTTGTGTTTATAATTGAATATGTTTATTCATTGCGGGGATTGCGGACGGGAGCGGCGGGAATGGTAATTTTACGTTTGCGGGAAGGGACCCACGGGAATTGAAAAATTTACTTGCGAGCGGGAGTGGGCGTTTAAAATGAATATTTTTCAACCTCTACCTTATACTCAGAAACGAAAAATTCAGGAAAACCCTTATTCTTATAGGTCAAGTTTACAATTAATACTATAAAATATCTATATTAAGTTTTGTTTAGCGTCGTAAGTCATGAGTATTATAATATAAAACGGTTGTGTAATGTTTATAACATGTTACGCAAGAGCTGGGCGAGGATGGATGTGGTTTGTGGGGTTTGGAGACTATAGGGTGGGGTCTACTGAAAACATCGTATTAATTTGAGTTAAAAATTTAGCGGGTCTCTAGTGTGCACGAATTATACTAAAATAAGCATTTTGAGACCCATTTAATTCCGAATTTTTTTGATTACTCTAATAATTATGATTTCATTTCAAAAGAATAAAACATAGTTTTGTGATCCAAAACAATTTTTTTTGCAGTTATTCACTATTGAAATTTAGCTAATTCTCTATCTCTCTCGAATAAAAAATATACTAATTTTTTATAGATTTATTAAGAAAAATTTATTTTCCTGAATAAATCTGATTTTTAAACTTTTTTCCGATTTCCTTCCAGAAATTACTCCGTTTTTACTGTCTGATTATGGTATATTTCTGTGAGAAATACTTTATAAATAGATATACTTTTTTTGTGTTGAAAATTCATTATATATTATTTGGCAACAATTAAGTAATAAATTTTGTAAAACAAATTTATGGTAATTAGTTTCAATCGTATTTTTTAGCTAATTAATAATATAAAATAGTGTTGTATAGTATTCTTGGTATAGGAATAGGAATAGAATAGAAATAAGCGAAAATTGACAGTAAGAATAGAATAGGAATAGAATAGAAACAAAAAATTTTGAAAAAAGAATAGAATAGGAATAGAATAGAAATTTGTTTGATTTTTAGGAATAGAATAGGAATAGAATAGAAATAAGTTTTTAGTATAGGAATAGAAATTGCAAATATTTAATTTTTTATTTATGGTGTGATACAACAAGTAATTGAAAGATCATATAACATATTAAGCTTAAAATTTAGTATTTCATTACTGTTGTGCAATACTTACTGATGAGATACTGTTAAGCAATGAAGTAATAGCAAACCTAAAACATTAACTATTAATGGATATATACGCATAGCATAATTTGAAATTAAACACTTATTTTTGTTTATACTAAAATATAACGTTTTTCTATAGTGACATAACTCATTTCAAATATAGTTATTGAAATAATGAGGCAGCGTATGCTTGTTTAAACATTTAAATTGTTTGATTGTAATAAATAATTTAAACTAAAAATTAATCAAAATATTGAGAATTTTCAAAAAATTAATTAAAATATAATAGTAATTGTTAAACTGTGTATTGTTTAAATTTTTAGTTTTAAAATGTCACAAGAAATTGAATTAAGTGATAATGAAAGCACACAAAATGCAAGTGTTTTTGATAAAATTATGCATAGATCTACAAGTAATGTATCAGTGAAAAGAAAAATCGGTAGACATCAAGAAAGTTCAATTCATGATTTTTTTTACTTTGACGAACAATCAAATCTTTCACACTGTAAAATAGAAAATTGCAGCAAAGAAATTAAAGGAAAAAACAGTACAAACTTAACGATACATATTATGACTCATAAAAATGAATATCGAAACTTTAAAGAATCTGAAAATCAAAGATTAGACAAAAAACAAAAAAGTGAACAACAGTTTCAACCATCAATTTCTGCATATGTTTCAAAATCAAAAGTTAAACAATATGAAAGGAATGATCCAAAAGCTAAAGGATTTAGATTTAAACTTTTAAAACTAATTAGTACGACATCGGTTCCTATTTCTATAGTTGAAAAATCCGAATTTAGAGAATTAATTTGGTTTTTGGACGAAAAAATTCCATTTCCTGGTCGTTTAGGATTATTACAGGATTGCTATAAATATTTTAACGAATCAAAAAATGAAATTATTTCAATGATAAAAAAGACAAATTATATTACACTTGGAGTAGATATTTGGAGCAAAAAAGGATTATCAGAATCATATATTGGTATAACTGGATATTTTTACGATTTTGATGAAAATTTAAAGAAAGTTTTGACTCTCGGCTTAAGATTGTTTCCACATCCACACAATGCTGAAAATATAAGATCCGAACTTCAAAAACTAATTATAGAATATAAAATTGAATATAAAAAAATTTTGCGTGTAATTACAGATAATGGTTCAAACTTGGTAAAAACATTTAAACTAGATTGGATTGATGACTCAATCACTGATGATTTTGATTTAGAATCAGAAATGACTTCAAATATTGATTACGAGATCGACATTTTAAATCATGATTTTGACCAAAATGAATTTATTAACGAAGAAAATCAGTTAAACTTACAATTTAAAACTTTCAAAATTACAAGAATTTCCTGTTTTATACACATACTTCAATGTATTATAAAATCATCAGATAAGACTAATGTTTTCAAATCAAGTTTAAATAATGTATTTAAACTAATGAAAAAAATAAGACATTCTGGAAATTTAACGGAAAAATTAAAAAAACTTTCTGGTTCAATTCTTCCGACAATTTCAATAACTCGGTGGAACTCATTGTATCTGCAAGTGTTTAGTTTATACGCTAAAAAAACTGATATTACAGAACTTTGCAACCAAGAAAAAATTAACAATTTAAGTTTTGACGATTGGGATTCTGTTAAGGAATTTATTGATTTTTTTAAACCGTTTAATGATATTACAAATGAGATGAGCAAAGAATATGATACAACGATATCTAAAGTGTTTTCTTCAGTAATGTTCTTAAAGTTTCATATGGATAAGTATGAAAAATCAACTAACAAAAACCTTATTAACAGCGCAAAACTTATTAAACAGGAAATAGAGAAAAGATTTGATCAGTATTTCAATACAGAAAATCTTGCTTTCTTTGAAGGAATTTATTTAGTTTCAACTTATTTGGATCCCAGGTTTTCGCGTCATTTAAATGAAAAACAAAAACATTATTCAGAAAACTTTTTAAAAGTTTTTTCAAAAAGCGTCGAAAACACTAATGAATCTCCAATTAACCCGAATATTAGTGCCCACAGCTCAGAAGATTTAACAGAATTCGAAAATTATATGGCAAATACATTAGTTAATGATTCAGAAACTATTTCCAATGTTATGTTCGATTTTGATAAACAAATTCTAAATTATAATCAGTTTTTATTAAACACACGAATTAATATTAAAAAAGATCCTTTAGAGTTTTGGCAATTTGATTCGGTTGCTGATACTTTTAAAGATTTAAAAAATTTAGCCTTAAATATTCTTTGCATTCCATCCTCAACTGTAAGTGTAGAAAGAGTTTTTTCTGCAGCTGGAAATGCTTGCATTGGCAGAAAAAACAGAATGAATGAAAAAAGATTAGAAATGATTGTATTTTTTAAAAACAATTCAAAATATTTAAAAACCTTATCGTTTTTAAAATAGTTTAAAATAACATTAATATTTAAAATTATAAGCTATAAATTGTTTTACCCGTTATTTTGAATAAATATGTTCCATTAATTATAGAAAAAATTCAATTATATTAAATTTATTAAAATGTATGTCAATAAAAATTAGACAAACTTTAAAATTTTTTCAAAAATAATTCATAATAGAGTAGACATAATATAAAAATTAGGAATAGAATAGGAATAGAATAGAAATTATTTAAAAAATTAGGAATAGAATAAGAATAGAATAGAAATTATTTAAAAACTTATGAATAGAATAGGAATAGAATAGAAACATATTTTGATTTTTAAGAATAGAATAGGAATAGAATAGAAATTGAAAAGTTGGTATATAAACAACACTAATTTTAACCGGTTAACTTTTGACTTAGCAGGTTAACCGGTTAAAGTTAAGAGTTAAAGTTAAAGATTTTGATGTGAGTTAAAGTTAAAGTTAAGAATTTTATTAACTCAACGGGTTAAGAAAAAATTGCGAGTT
>JAQIXJ010000228.1:0-44255 GCA_034700185.1 Phthiracarus laevigatus
AAAACAATCACTTTTAGTATCATAATAAATCAAAAATTAAAATAATTAAATGTTGCCTTACAGTAGAATAATTAATGTTTAATTCAAACTTAAGTATTGAAGTTCATGCTTACTGAGTGCGATTAATTATATTTAATTTTTACAACTATTAGACCTTTTAACATGAATAATTATTGTTGAAAGCTAGAAAAAAATTAGTTCTTTAAAAAGTTTTCAAGTTCTTTACAAACAGAAATTCAAGCTCAAGTTTTGGAAGTTTGGGGCTTTAGTTAGGCATGCATTTTGGGTTTGAGAAGATTCTCAATAGTAGTAAATAAAAAGAATAATTGATTTATTTAGCGTATTAATAATGTTATTTTACTGTAGTTTTATACAAGTTTACACATAATACGTGCACTGTTTTCTATGTTTTGAAGTGAAAATAAAATGATTTAAATCAAGTTTTCTAATATGATTGACTAATGCCTGAAATATTTCAAACGCGTAATTAAATATTTGAAATAACTTATATATCAAAACCACAGACACTAGTATTAGTCACTTCCTTTCGCTGTAAAATTATACTCTCATTTATTCATTATTTATTTACAATATGATGATTAAATTTGTTTATTTATAAAATAAATTAAGATGCGATTAAATGATTACATTACTCTAAAATAATTAAATAAATAACGAATCAAATGTTGTTTGGTTTCATATTTAGTTGAATAATAAATTCATACGTAATAAAACATAATAATTATATAATATTATTCTTATCAGAGATTAACAAATAATTTATTAGTAATAAGATTTGCGTTGTTTTTTATTCGGATATACTATTAATGTTGTTTAATAAAGAGATTACCAAACTAGGGATCCCGACCCTAAATTAGGCCGTAGAAAGAAAAAAATGCGTCGAAGCCTTTTTTAAACTAACTCGTTAGCTATAATATTGGTCACAATATAAAGTTGGTTATTCGAAATATTAAATCTTTAAAACATCTAAGCTTATATTTTTCACAAATTGTTGTAATCTATAAAACAAGTCATTAATATTGTCTTAGTAAAATAGCAATAATTGTATATAAAAATAATGCTATAAATTGATTAAAATTTTTTTTTATCAAAAACAGTTTTTATTGCAATATATTAATTAAAGAATGATAAAATTATATTTCTCTACATATAATTTCGTTGCTATTGTTGTTTTGTAAATAGATATTTAAAAAATTTTGTTATATAAATATATCTTTAGTTTTTTGAATATTTTTTTTGAGAATTCCACAAAACTTCGAATTTTAAACGACTATTTTTCGATTTTTAGTAAAATTGCATATAAATTAACAATATAGCATTTATAAAATTAGATAAAACGACTCCATATTATGTGATTGGAGCCTAGATAAAAATTATATTTCTAATTTATGTAATGAAAAAGTAGCCAAATATTTTTATTTTGAGTTATTACTCATTTATTCATTAAAAGATTTGAATAATGGGTTATTGGAATAATTTTATTTGTAAATTAGAGTCATGTAAAGAGAAATTTTAAAAACCACTGGTTTATGAAACCGAACGCTAATTTTTTCTTTTCACAATTTTTAGTAAAATTTCTAAAAATTCATTATTCGGCACGCATATTGATGTTTCATTGATTAAAACTTGAGTTTAAAACTGATAGTACTGTCTGTATAGTAGGTTCTCTATTGATCGGTTACCAATACTCATTTCTAATACTTTGAATTTCATCTCATACACATTAATAAGTGGTTGAGAGATGGATTGCATTTAGAATGATAATCTGTTCTTAAGTTAAACTGGGAGAATTTTAAATATTTTCGTCTGGGCTTGAATTGGAGATAAGGTATTCTAAGCTAATGAATTGGAGTTATAATGTTAATTAAGTACTCGTAATATTTTTAATAAAAACCTGGAAGTCCAAAGTGAAAATCTATGAGAATATCGGTAACCGGGACTATTTGGTGACTCTAGTTTCATTCTCAAATTTTAATTATTTGATACTATAGCGCAAATTTTTACATAAAATAATTTTTTAGACGTTAGAATAAACTAAGAAATTGTATGCGAGAAATATTCTAAATATTTCATTAATAGTTAAATAAATATTTCAGAGGTAAAAAAATTTAAATTATGTTCAAAATATATTTAACTTATTAGGATTCGATTAGTTGTGAATTTGATTAATTCCCGTCATACTGTATTTTTATCAAATCCCAAAATATTCCCGACTAAATTTATGAGTTTCTAATATGCCTAAATTTTCTAGCCAAGTATTATGAAAAAATTAAGTTTTACCTTGATATATATATATAAAATTCGATTGAAAATATTTAATTATATAAATAAATATTTTAACAATTTTTATTCAATATTATTTCAATAATTCGGCTTAATAAATAGTCTGTCTATATTATACTCAGCATTTTAGGCATATTTTCGTTGCTCTATTGACTACTATTGTTTTGCTCAATGAAAATAGTAAACCTTTGTTTCATTTATCAATAGTAAACCGGAAGTGTGACTTTGAATTCATTGATGAAAAATACATCGAATTAGAATAACTCATTTTTCAATTCAAAATATGACACCAATTTTCTAGACATTTTCAAAAGAATTTGCAATTTTTTGGTTCCATTTTCCATAAAGGGTTGTTAATTTCTGAAGAAAAATTTTATATAAAAAATTTTTACATACGATTATTGCTAAATTTATTGAGTAAACCCAACAACTAAATACTGATGAACGCTTCAGTTCATCCACAATTTTCATTGTGTTTCGCAGAAGTGAAAGTTAGAATAATTGCTTAATGCAAACATGTTGCTTCTGATTTTCATGTATATATTCATAGTTTACGATAGTATTGTATAAGCATATCTAACCATTAACACACAAGTATTTCATACATTGTAATAAGTTTTTTTTATAATAGACGCAAATTCTATTGAATTGATAGCATTTCTCATAAAATCAAATTTTCTCAATGCGTATAATTATCAAAAACAAGTTTCAACCGCTTTGAAACGAAATTTTAACACCAATAACCATAGAGTCATTTTAATAATTAACTGACTTATTTTTTAAAGCGACTGTACAAAAATATATCTTTACAAATGATTGTTTATATAAAAATTTTTTAAAAAATTCAATTAACAAATTGTTTTTAAATTATATCTAATATAATTAATTTAGTTTTGCGGTACAAAGAAAAATTTTAAATACAATATATATTATCAATTATTTATATATAAGTTAATTAAATATGAGGCACATTATGAGTGACACTAATTTATGGAAATATACGCAATAGATTTGGCAAGTGATCCATATTTTTAAATAATAAAAAAATACAATATCTTATCATTAAAAAAATTATATAATAAATTAAATGTTTATTTATATAAAAAAGGCACTTATTTAAGACTTTCGATTATTGTTGGGCACTGTTGGTGGTAATGTTGACGATTTCATTGATGCTGATTTCACTAAATTTTGAGTACTTGATGACCTAATAATCAATTTTAGTAATTCAAATTAAAAAGTTAAGTTCACTGTATTCTAAAATGTTTGGGTCGCTTATCGGTCAGTCTCTAACAATTACAGAGTACAAAAACTATAAATTCAATATTACGGTAAATTTGTAGAAAATCGAGTCCGAAAGTTAGTTGAAATCTTGTGAACGGTATTGGAAATTGCTATTTTGATAAATAAAATATTTAATTTTTTATTTTAAAAAATTTGTTATAAATTTGTTTTGAGTTTAGTTCATTAACCAATAATAAATTTAATTGAACAAAATTAATCTCGTATTTTATCGTATAGAATGACAATAATGATAATGTGTTCAATTGTTTTTTTTTGATTTAAAGTCGAGTTAATACTCTCGAATTGAATTTCATTGAACTTGTTTAGATAGTTTACAAAATAATTAATTATAAAACATGAGGATATTTAATAAAAAATTGTTTAATAATTTGTCGTTGTTTCAGCTATTTTTCTCTTGAAAAAAGATTTTCATAGTTTGATTCAATGTTTTTTAATGGTTCCGTAAAAATAATAGAAAAGATTTAAAGGTTAAAAATGATTAAATTTTATATAAAGCTATATATGGTTATTTTTATATACCAGTATAATTAAAACAATTGTAAAATGTAGAATATATATATAAGCTTATATCCAATTACTGTATTGCTCGTTTAAAATTCATTGTTTATAATAATTATGTTTGCTGTTTGGTTTGGTATAACCTAACCTAATCGTAGGAATACTAAAAATTTAAAACAATTGGCCGGTATTAAGCAAAACCAACCAAAATATTAAAGATTTAGATTTAGTTTGTCAAAACACAAACTTTAAACATAAATCATTTTTGGAGTTTTTCCAAGTATAGAAAATACGGTATATCTATGGCTGAAATTAAAAATTCAGTTCAAGACAGTAGTAACAATTGCATATGTCAAAAATAGTTCACACAATTCAGTATTTAATAATCTGTATCCGTCGAAAAAGCTTATAATTTACTTTAATTCTACGAAAGTGATTGAATATGATAAACATAAACTAATAGGTAAGTTAATGACTACAGTAATTCAATTAAAAGCATGTTTTACTTGATTTAACTTTAACTATTTAACTTATAAGTTATAGTTGAAGACAAGTCACAATATATTGTCGACGTCGAAAATAAACTATATTCCAAATTCATATATAAAATATAGTAATTTTTACAGTTTTGATTTAAGAATTAAATTCTTTGAATTATAAGTGGAAATATGGAACAGAGCCCATCCCAACAAGTTTTCAGAAAATTGTCATTCCCTATAAATTTTGCATGATTTGTCTTTAAACCCACACTTTCTGTTTCCCTTATAAAGCTTAAAAGTTAAAATATGCCCGTAAATATGCTCAACAATTTAGTTTTTAGTTTTTGTACTCTTTTTTACTTATTTAGTAAGTTATAAGACTTAATTTCATAAAAAGAATCTAACGTTAATAGTAAGTTATAGATACCTTGGCGATGATTTTGTATCTTGATTTGCAGCGTATCCACATTTTTCGATCTTCTTTCTCAACTTACTAACCCATTGTTGCTGATCTTCGAGCGATGAAGCGATAAGCAACAATTCTTTGGCAGTGTTTGAATCATAGTTGACCTTACATGGAGCTATCAATTCCTCCTTTTTGTCTAAATGCTCTTTGTGTACCTTAACTCGACACCCTATTTATTTAAATAGAAAGTGGAATATAAATATAAATAGGAAATTAGAAAACAAAGCCAAATTCAAAACATACGTCTACATTCGAGTGCTGGCGGAGGTTTGAACATATGCCATAATGGTTTGGGACACACTTCGCATGTGGTCGGCATATGATAACTTATTGGAATAAAGTCATGACCTTTATGTTCAACAGTTGATGGCTGCGAATAAACAAATTAATAGAAAAAGCTACCGTTTTCCCAAATAAATATTTACGTCTTTGTTAGTAGGAATTTCTGGCTGATGCGCGTCTCCAGGTTTCCGACTCTCACCTTCTCCAGCGTATAACAACTATTATAATATTTCAATAAGAAAAAATGCTAATTCCATAAAAATTAATCACGATTCTACGCGTTACCTGAAATATTCTCGGAATTTCTTTAGCATCGGCTCGAATAACATCACCTATAGTCAAACGAAATGAAAATCATAAAACTTTAATAATTATTGAGTTATATAAAAGCGTGCATACCCTGAGTTACTGAACGAACGTGAAACAATTTACTGTAATAACAAATGTTTTTAATTTACGTAATAATATAACAAAAGTTACTAAAAAAAACCTTAGATCCAAAATAAGAGTGGGATCAGCTTTCGCTTTATCGACTTCGCTATTATAAAAAATGATTTTTCTGCTCGAAACGACCACATATTGTTTTCTCCATCCATGTCTTCGAATATTTTGTTTATTAGGAATAGATAGCCATCCTTCTAAACGAATGTTATCGACATCGTTTGTTTCGTACTCTTTAATTGTACTATTTTTAAGTAATTGCTCGTCTGATGACCTTAAAAATAATTTTTGGCGCAATTGTTCGATTTCCGCGTCTTTTGAGTCCAATTCCATTTGTAACTTTATTTTGAGCTGACTTTCATCAGATATAATCGCTTGCGTTTCCGACATTTCTTTTTGGAATCGCGCAACCATTTGATTATATTTGTCGCGTTCCTAGAGATACAAACTTTAAAATAATGGATCAATAAATTCGATACAATGCTTACTGTTGTCAAGTCCTGTTGAAGTTTTCTGCATTCCTTTTCTTTTCGCCTCAAATCAGCAGAACTTCCTTTATTTTTCTTACCACTTAAGTTCATATCTCTTCTATTCATGATTTCAGCCAACTTGTTGACAGCCTGATCAAATAAATTTAGTCAAACAAATATTTCTGCATTTTTCGTTATATTGCGATATGGATATAAGCTAACCTGTTGTTTTAAAAGTTTTTCTTGTTGTAATTGTTTCGTTAACTGCTCTATTTTATCGTTGTGTTCCGTTTGATTGATATAATTATTCATTTCTTCGTAAAAATTTAATAACAGAATTGAAATAAACGGTATATAATATATTATAGTAAAATAGGAATACCTTGACTCATAGAATATATTTTGGAACTGAGTTCTTCCTTCTCTTTAGTGATTACTTCCACTGTTTTGCTGTATTCGCTTTCTTTATTCTTCAATAATACTATTATCTCCTCTTTATTATTAATATCAGAAATAAGACTTCGTTCATTTTCTTGTGTTTCCAATTCTCGAACGCTCTTTTCCTTTTCCAAGTCAGCAGTGGCTTCTTCGGCAATTCTTCGCGCCGCAGCTTCAGAATCGACGCGAGCCAATGCTATTTCCAACTGATGTGAAATCGAATTTCTGTTTTATTATTGAAAAAATGTTATCTACATATTCATTGATGGAATATTGGTTTAGCACATACCTGTCGTCTTCCATTTCATTGATAATTCTTTGTCTATCTTCGATCTCTTCTTTCAATTCTTTAACTTGAGTTTTATATAAAGATGAAAAATATTGTTCAGCCTCGAGTTGATCTTGTAATTCTTTGAGATGTAACTCATCGATAGAGCGAGCGCTAATTTATTAACAGAATTGAAAAATAATTGTAAAAAACTTATTAAACATAATCGCGAGTATCGCGAAAGAGAAAGATTTTTTTACTCATTTTACACGCGATAGCGAGTAAGCAATAAAAATTTGGTAAATTTGTTTTAGCTTACAGACGACCAGAGTGTGATAGGCTATTAGAGCTCCCCTAAGAAATTCCAAAAAGTTGATCCCTACCCAAAATTTTAATTTCAAGTTTATATATAAAATCTGAAATTTTTTAGCCTAATAAAATATTGTGCATTCGGTAGTTAAAATTCGGTGATTTTTAAGAGGGATTGTTTTAGCCTTCCCTTCCAAAAATAATACGAAAAATTTGGTGCTTAAATCCCATTTGTTACCCTCTATGCTATAATTACATTAATAAATCGCATGTAAGCCGAGATTTAAATGATTTCATTTTACTCGCAATCAAGTGTAAGAGCATATTTTTTTATTCTACGTAAAATATTCTTTACTCGCGTCTCGAATAATATGCACTAATATACTCCGCTTTTAGGCATATACAGCGGTTTCAATATGTACTCGAACTAATTTGGAAACTACTCAAACAAAAGTAATTATTTGTTTGCTAAATGGGATTTTACTAATATATATTTTAATTAAAACTGTTTAAAAAATTTCTAACCCTCAGAAAAATGAAGTTTTTAGATTAACTAATGAAGCCAAGAACATAATTAATAGTGAAATCTTATCGAAATATTTACTCCATTTTTAGCTCTCAATTGTAAACTTATAAATCTTTTTATCAATTGTAAACTTATAAATTTTGCTATGCAATGTTTTCAAAAAATTTCATTTCTCTCCTTTTGTTTAAACCGAATTAAATTCTAATCTAAAACAATTTTTAATTAATATACTGTATATTGAAAATACCATAAAACAGTTCAATTCCTTGTATGTAACAAAAAATATATCCATCTATTTAATATTTTACAGCTAATTTTCATGACACGTCGGATAAAAAATGGATCAATTTATATCATCGAAACACAATTTAATAATAACAATGGATAAAAACCTTCGTAATCTATGTATTTCGTCGTCAGTCTTCCTTTTCAAATCTTTGTAATCGGAAATTTCCTTTAATAAGTGATGCTCGTGTTGTCTTAAGCTAATAATTTCGTCATTTTGTTCTTTGACATCTGATTGAAGAATATTACGCTTTTGAACGTCATCTTCCAGTTGTACTTTGAGTGCTTTGGTTTTATCGGTTTCCTGTCTTAATTCTCCCTCAATCTTTTGAATTTGTTGCATCAGTTGACGATAATCAACATTAATCATTGAAATTTGTCTCTCTTTTTCTTGACACAGATTCTCAAATTTTTGCCGCAATGATTTTTCTTCATTAAGTTTTGATTGGAGAGCTAATTGTATTCAATAAATTAATAATTACTATAATGTTTCGTAAATTTAAATAAATTATGTAAATAATTATATTTTTCAACATAGATGTAAATCTATAAAAAATAATAAGAACCTTGAATTGATTCAATGTTATGGTTTTCTGTTGATCTCTTTTTATCGGCATTAAGCGTTTCGATCGCTTCTTCGTGAGCAGTTATTTCTTGGTCTAACTTTATTTGAACATTTTTCAACTCAATGGTTAACATCGCTCTATCCTAAAATGATAACAAATAAAATTTATAAAAATAAAAAATATAAAGTTAAAGAATTATACCTTTTCAAGATCAATAATTTTATCGTTAAGTCTTTGATTATCAATCGCTGCCGTCGCTTCTCGTTCACGAATAATCTCAAGTTCTCGCTGAATATTCTGTTTTCTGCCTAAAATTAGAAAAGTAAAACTCACATAAATAAATGATAGGCTTTTGATAAAATGAGTTATAAGTTAAAATTAAATATATAAAACGTTACTTTCTAAATCCTGAGTTCTGTCATTAATTTGAAGCCATGTATTGTGTGCTTTGTCCAATTGGTTCTGTAAATTAGCGATATCGTGCGCCTGATTATTATTCACTCTTTGCAACATTTCGATTTTTTCGCCCATTTCTTCGACTAACTTTTCTTTATTGCTACAACTAAGTGTCAATTCCGCGTTCACTTTTTTAAGTTTAACCGTGATTTCCGATTCCGTTTTAAGTTTCTCCGAAAGTGTTGTAAATTGTTTCTCCAAACACGCAAATTTTTCATTATTATGTTGGGTGGCGTGAGTTAATTGTGACCTTATATTCTGTTCCTGCTCGAGTTTCGTCCATAATTCATTCACTTTAATCTCAGCCTTACGTCTATTATCACATTCTATATCATATTTTCTTTGAGCCTGAATTGAAAATTGAATTGTAATATCATTTATCTATATCTAACAAAACCGATATAAACTCACTTCTTTAATATCATGCCTTAAAACCGCGACTGTTTTTTCTATTTCTAATTTTTCACTTCTTATTTGAACTAAACTATCACTTTGTTTGTCGAGTTGATTTAATGTTATACTGAAACAACATTTTAATTAAATATTTTAATTTATAATCAATTTTAAAAAATAAAAATATATACCGATATTTATTATCTATTTCTTCATTTACATTCGATATCCTTCTAACCTCATCTTCAAGTTTTTCTATTTTTCTTTTTACATTGTCCGTCTATTTTAATAAAATTTTATTAAAAATATATTCTTTGTTTTTTATAACTGATGAAATAGTAATTACTTCATCAGATGACGATCTTTTTCTAATATCACTTCGATTTTTTGATAATAATTGATAATCACTAGAATAAGTAAAACCAATAAAAGGGAGATTATTGCCCGCAAAAGCTTTAGGAATAGGAAAGCTTTCTTCAGTATTTTCATCCTTATCAATATCATCGAAATTGCTAGTGTCGTCATCACTAGCCAGCTCTGGTACAACTGGAGGAACACCTAAATTAATTTATAATTATCCATATTAAAATGATTAAAATCAGCATAATTATATTAATAATAAATCGATGTGTGGTTAAAAAATAATGTAATAGAATCTAATGCTTAATCGATTAAAAATTTTAATTTTACTGGCGATTTTTAAATTTCATTTCTTAGAAAGCTATTATTTAAATTTTCATATTTTATCTTAAATAATAGAGCTTAGCATAAGCATAAATTAAGTTTTTTGTTAATAAAATTATAGACTTTCCGTTGCATTAAAAACAGGACACAGTGTCAAATCAGTTGGCTAGAAATTAGACATATCAATATGATCTACAAATTTATTTATTTAATCCTTAACTCGTATTAGAGCCGTGCGCGGATGCGGATAAAAGCAGATGCAATTGCTTTAAATTTTTAACCATTTTTGCGGATTCGGATTTATGACATTTTTTTATACACGGATTGAATGTGGAGCGGATAATTTATTTTACTGCGATCGGATTATTAATAAATGATAAATCCGCGAATCATCCACAATTATCCGCAATATATTTATTTTCATTATCTCAAACAGAAAATAACTTTATTAGTTATATATTATCCTAGAAAATACTTTATTCACTTATTAATAGAAAATTTATCTCATAATTCTTGCTCAATAAATAAAACATTATCATTATTTATGTTACAGAAGCATATGTAAAATATTATATAATGATTAAAAAAATTATTTTGTCACATAACGCTGATATTATTAAATTTAATAATTGCTGATTATCCGTAGCAGATTGCGGATTATAATTATAATTTTAAGGGCGGAAATGACAGAATGGTCAAATCTATAATCTCGACTTTGCCCGTTCAAAGTGAGCTAAAAACAAATTAAAATGTCAAACACAATCTTATATAAACTATTAGCGATTGTGTATGAAATAAGGTCGAGATACAGTATAGACACATTGTTCAAATACATATGCACATTGATAGTAGAAAAAAATTAAAAATCCTTAAAAAATTGGATAGAATTTATAATGAAAACACAAATAAATAAAAGTTAAGCAAAACTCTTAAATGTCAATGTATTAAAAAACTAACGTCGCTTTTATGCAAATGCAATTAAAATAATAGTGTAAAGTTATAAATTTAGAAAAAATAGTTTAACTTACATTCACGTATATTTTCAAACGTCCACTGATCGTTCTGAAAAAATGAATGACGTTTTATTTCATTGATTCCGTTTCGTCCCAATCGTTGCGAGCGATCGGTTAAAAACGAACAAATCAAATGACGAGCTTCTTTCGATATTTCTATATCCTCAGGAAAATGTAATGAATTTTTGTGGTCCATTATTTTGCCGTATGTGCCCACAAGTGAATCCGCGTAGAAAGGCGTGTCTCCAACAAGCATTTCGTATAGAAAAACTCCTATTGACCAGTAATCACTATTTTTAACAAAAAAAACAATTAAGTCTATGAAAATTTTTAGGAATGTCGTTAAATAAAAACTAAGTACGCTGTGCTGGAAATCAATTTTCTCAAAAGTTGGAGGTATCAAACTTATTATATTTTTTCTAAGGAATAGCTTGAAATAGATAGCTTCATAAATCTCATAAAAACTATTTTAAATGCTTAAATTATAATCAGGTTTTCTGTTTATCATCGAAAACAAAATCTTTTTAAAAAAACGAAACTGTTTATAAACAGTTTTTAAAAAACTTGAGAATAGATTTGCAATAAAGCTTTTTAAGCGGTAGAAAATATCAAAAGTCTTGTTACCATTCTCTTCCATAACAACCCTCTCCGCCTTGAGATTTCAATACTTCTGGAGATATGTAATCAGGAGTGCCGACAGCAGTATCACTCCTGACGAGACCATCGCTGTCCATCTTCATACATGTTCCGAAATCGGCAAGTTTTAAGTGTCCTCTACGATCCAGCAACATATTATCTGGCTTAACATCTCTGTGCACGAATCCCATAGAATGTATTGAATCGACCGCTAAAACTACTTCAGCGCAATAAAATTTGGCCCATTTTTCTGGAACGTCATAATTGCTCATGAGATTGACAAGATCGCCACCAGGCATATAATCCATAACCATATATAAATATCGATTATTTTGAAATGCGAAATGAAGCTTAAAGTAGTATGATGTACATTTTAAAAACGTATTAACAGTAATTCGATCAAATTTCAAAGTGGAATGAATACCTTCACAATCCAATCAGTATTAGCATATGCCATAATGAATCTTTCTTCCCAAAAGAACGCGGAATCCGATCTTTTAATCTAATAATAAATATATATCAGGAATGATGCACAAAATTAATTAGCCTAATGACATACCATTTCGAATTTGCTCAACAACTTCATGGCGTATACTTGTTTTGTCGATATATGCCTCACCAGCTGAACTTCACCAAAAGCGCCGCGACCTGTACCCAAATCACAAACATAATTATAGTATATTTACTTTACGAAATTTTTTAACATCACATTTACCTATTGTTTTAATCACAGAAAAGTCTTCCGGTTTCATCCGGCAGTTGATAACCGTATTAGAAGAATCCTCATCTAAACAACAATTTATTTATTGGTTTAAAAGTATTATATTGAAAATCTCTCGAAACTATATATACTAATTTATAAACTAAAAATACATAATTTATAACGTATTATAACGTTAATCAACAAAAAACTGTTATAATTGATTTAAAATTTTCGACTCACATCTCTGAAGAAATCCTTCAATATTCTTAAGTCGTTTTAATGCTGGATGATTGCAATCAGTGACTAAAGCTTGAACACAATCCTGAAAATGAGTTTTATGGTATTAACTAATGAATAGCCGATAAGCGAATTAAAAATCGAAATATAGTTACCAGCAAACCATCGACACTAAGTTCCGATTTTAAGTCTAATATATGTTCCTCGAGTTCAATGATTCGCTGCCTGCGATTCAAGTCAGTGATTGCATCCATTTTTATAAATTAAAATAAATAAACTAAAAAACAAAAACAATAAAAACATTAAATTCACGAAATCATAACGAAATTCTATCGATTGGACATAACAGCGAATTAAAAACAATTGGTTTATGTTTGAATGATTGCCGGCATTTGTTTTTAGTATAACGATTTTTCAATCTTCACTTTCAAATAAAGTGAAATGATAAAAATAATTACAATGTAAAAACAATTGGTTTGCTGTTATGTTGTTGTTGTGTTTGTGACAAAATGTATAAATAGATAAAACGCTCGCATAAAAACAATAAATGATCAAAATATCTCCGTTTAAATGTCTAAAACAATTCATTTTCAAATCATTGTTTGCTTTGATTTTAATGTTAATTCGGTATAAACCGTATTATAATTGTTTGCGTCTAAGTTTATGGTTAATTAAATTAAGCATTATTTACTATTATTATGATAATAGTATAAACAAAAAGTTTTATTTTTACAAAAATATTTGGGCAACGAAAAAAAATTTATTAAATTATTTGTTATTTAAATTGTAAAATTAAAAAAATTGATTTAATAATAATCAAATTAATCAGGCATTTAATTAATAATATTATTAAATAAAAATTAAAAACTTACTAACCTTTTAAATAATAATTAAAAAAATAATATGAACTATGTGTGAAAAATGATAGCAGTTTTGGTCACACTTTACGCCATTTTTCAGTTTTGTCATTACAAATGAATTGTTTTCATTGATTGGTCACACCTTTACCTTTGATTTCAACTAAATCTAAGTAAATATTTAGCCAAATAATTCATTTTAATTTTAACTTTTAATTGTTCGAAATTTATTGGTTAAAAACTTATTTTATTTATTTATTTTTTATAATTCCTATTTTTTAATTTATTTTTCCTTTCAATGTTATGATATGCAACTTTATTTTAGTAAACTTATTGTACATGCGATCATAAGCTTATAAAAATCGGAATAAAGTTTTGCGAAGCAAACTTGAAATTATACCGAAAATGAATTGTGGTGCAAATACTTTTAATTTTTTAAATATTTTTGAGCCGAATATAAAATGCACCGATAAATTCCTTTTGCATAAATTTTTTTTGCAAAAAATTTAGCGAAAAAATATTTGGAAAATTTAATGATCAATAACTTGATAATTTCCGATAATATAATGAAATTTTTGATAATCTATAATCGTGAAAATAAAGATAAATGTTAATATTTGAGAGGTTAGTCATCAAAATTAATACATTAAATAACTGATTAAAAACTTATTTTAATGATTTACGAGCACATTCGGACATTAACTCGAAACTCAGCCGAAATTAGAGAATTTAAAATATTCTATAATAATTGATGAATTATAATTGATTCATAATTAATTATCTACCAGTTTTCACAAACTTGATGTTTTACAAGAAAAATGATCCTAAAACCATTTAATAAGCGTTAAGCCACTAATATAGAATAACAACAGTAGAATAACCAATTTCCGGCGCATTACGGTGTCAATTATATATTAAAAACTAAAATAAAAAACTATGATTATAGAATATTAGCAAACTTTAGAATTAGAACCTTTAGATTATATACAGGATATCGCTCTAACAAGTAATTTCTTCCAGCACAGGATACGCAAAAATATAAAAGCTCTGTTTTATTGTTTTGTGCTAATTTTCTGTTTACTCTACGCTTATTTATAGCACATTTAAATAAGATTTGCTCAGATATGCGTAAGTAAAAAGTAAAGACTTTCATTGTTTTAACAATAAACTAAATTTTAAAATGCACAGATTGCCTTAAACATGCACATTCTTTACGTAAACTAAAACAGATGATATGTTTCAGTTTATTGGTTTATATTTTCAGACACACACACCACATCGTTAGTGTATTCGTTCAATTTATGTGTTCCAATTGAAAAAACTATATTTTAAAATTTAAAATCTTAAAACTCCACTATCATTACCTTATTAATGGCAGTGGAACAGCAGAGACAGCAGAACTAATTTAATTGATTTGTTAAGAATGCTTAACATTTACACTCATTAACCTATATTGAAATTTGCATATTTTAACTTTTATCTAAAAATCAGTTTCGATTTACAATATGCAGTGGTTACTCATGGGCTTTGAGGAAGTTCGAGCACCACAATTTTTCCCAAATTTGAGCCCTCATCCAAATATTGGTAAGTTCAAGAATAAAAAACGTCGAAAAATTTCGGTTAAATTGAAAAAGATGTTATTCAAATAAGATGTTTTGAGAAGGGGCTTATTCCAGGCAAACTCACGAGTCAGAAACAAGAACGAACTATTCATAGAGAGCTCACTATCTAATAGAACTTTTTACATACCGTATATCAGTACATTCTCTAATTGAAAATAACTTGAGACAGTGCTTAAGGACTTGCGGTTATCTAATGTTTGAATATCTAGTGACCTCTAAAATATTAAAAAGTAAGAACATTTTTAAGGTCCTTCAAAATCTAATTTTATAGGTAGACTATATAACTCAATAGTTTAATAACAGTTTATATTTATAATGATATTAATAATATAAATAAAATCTTTTTATTTAACAGTTAATAAATGTTTAGATTAATAAATAAACGAATAAATTTGGTTAAGCTATATATTAATAAAATAAACAAATTTAGTGCAATTTGTACAAAAGTTATTGTTTAATTTTTTTTATTGATTTTTAAAAATATCAATCAGTAGTCTTTACAGCGAAATCATCAGAACTAATAACTCCATAATTCAATAAATTGGTGACAACAGGGGGAATATAAGCGCACGCGCAAAAATTTTGTTTTTTGCTTCTTTTATTCAATTTTGAAGTGACCTGAGAATAGCAAATCGTCATAAAATTTATCTCACGTATTACTTAATACTGTCAATAACTTACGTTATACGTTATATGATTTAAATTAGAGAACCAGTGATAAAAACAATGTGCGGCAAATATAAGTAAAGCTATGATGAGAACAAACAGCGAAAACCACATCACTTTCGAGTTGTAACCAGTTCTGCTGAGAAGAAACGTAAACACTTGAAACTGCATCATAATTAGAGCGATATGAACGTAGATAACAGCCGTCGAATGTATTCGACCATTGATTTTAGTGGGAGTATAAACGTAATAAATATTGTAACGATCCACTAAGTGTTTACAAACCATATAAAACAATCCTATTTTATATGAGCGATTATACCATACCGTTAATCCGTAAACGTTTTAAAAAGTTAGTTTTGAAATAAAAAATTACTTACCACTCGGCGCTATTAGTGGACACGAAATACAGAAAGTAAGTGTCATCGCTATAATGAGTAAGAATCGCGCATAACTTACTCCGAACGGAAACTCGAACGTAACGTCTTTTTGCGCTTTTTCGTATTCGGCTGATGAACGACCAATGATTCTATAGATTATGTAAAGAAATAATTCCGGTAATCTCATCAATTCGACAACATTTCCGAGCAAAGCTGCCTGAAGAGCATAATTCACGAAAAAGGCGCCGCTGTCCACTGGAAATAAACACTCCCACCGAAAATGGTTTGCGGTTACGTTCGCATTCAGATTGAAAATATCTTCTAATAGAGCATTAGTACTACGAATTAAATAATATTTAAAATTTAATATTAAAGAGCATGTAGAATGGATTATAATAAAAATAATTGCCTTAAAAAGCCTGCAGAGGGTAATATAATGACCATCATTAATAGAAACACGTATACTTTCCACATAATGCCGTGATTTAATGCCGACAATGTTTTGTATGGAAGTAATTCACACGCAAATGTAACAATAGCTGGCAAAATGATTGTCATTAGCATTAACAAAAGCGGACTTAAAAATTCGGTTAGAGTAGAATCCTAAAATAAATAACAAATCAATTTAATATATTTTTGCATTAATATTTAAAAATCTACAAAATATTTTTCTCAGTTCGCTCACTGGCCACTAAATTACAGTCAAATCCCTTATGGTAAATACTTATATTATTTAATTAAAATTTTAAATTCGACAACTAATTAAATAAATTGTAGCTTATGTGCAGTGACTAAAATTTTTTTTTCATAAGAATATTAAGCAATAAAAATTCTAACATTAAATAGTTGCCAAAAATAATGTAAAAAGGTGGCTGAATAAAATCAAAATAATGTTCAAATTTAATATTCTTCAAATTTACTGTTATTGCAATAATAATTACGCTTTAAAATTAAATAACAAAATGATTACAATTTTTCCGAGTCCATCGTTTAAAGATTTCTGAATCTCTAAAAATTCCAAAACTTTCATAAGAAAAGCAGGCGTGGAAAGAAAGAAGAATATAATGAACAGAAGAAGATAAACTAGGATTTTCCTCAACCAAATCAATTTAAAGTCAACCGCAAGAAATTTCCTTAAAGAATATTAATTAACAAAATTAGAAAACAAATGCAAAATAAAAATAAAATAATTTCGTAGTATACCAATTAATATCATCAGGATATGGTGCGTAACTCACTTGCCAACGACTTGTAGCCAATACATCAGAATCTTTGCGCTGAATTCTGTTAATAATCCAATCAATTGGACGCGAAATACAGATACATGTTTGCTGTCTTTGTCGTAAATACTTATATACCCTAAAGTGCATAAAAATTGTTTTATAATCTATATTTACTGTATTTATTAAATAAAAATAAAAGCTTACTCTAAAGCCATTTTTTCGGACTGAAATGTTATAAAAGCAGAGCCCATAGGCATTAAAAATGTGTGACTGATTTCCTTTTTTATCTTTGCTTCGTATAATAATTCTTTTTCGGAGTAATACTGCAAACCATCAACTGTTGTACAACAATAGCAACAACAACCCAATTGACCCAAAAAATAAGGTCTCATTTCAAAAGTCTTTTCGTTTTCTCTTAAGTATTGGGTGCAAAATGTTTTAGCACTCACAGCATTGCTATACTCAAGTTCATATGATTCGAGTTTTCTAACATCGAAAACTAATTGTAAGCCTTCGATATGACAATCGGAGAAGTTTTTCCGAAAGTACTCAATCAATAATTCTTTAACATTTTTTAGTTTCGGTAATCTCCTAATAATTAGAGTTCTTCGGGCAACACTATCGTCATCCGCTTTAATCACTTTCGTAAAATGATTCATCAAAAAAATGCCAAAAGGTATAAGTAGTGCCGATAATATGGTGTGAACCCATAATAAATTGGAATTAGTGTCCACATTAGTTAACGTTGTTTTGCGAAACGCTTTGTTTTCGCTCGCTATTCAAAACACAATTCATTAATAGCGTTAAGAGAAAAATCTTTTTATATACAGTATAACGAATCTATACCTTTATTGCCCTCAACATTGACGGGCAATACAATACCGATGCAAATCGCAGAAACGAGTGCCAAAAAGCAGATAATATATCGTTGAAATACGATGTAATGATACGCGTCAATGCCTTTACGTTGCAAAATATCACTTTCTTTTATAATTAACGCGTCGTATAGATAATGACAATACCGTTCACACCATCCACTTAAACAACGAACCAACGATTCAATCACTGTTTTATCGTTACTATTCGCTTGATTTTGGTTAAGATTTTCGTTACCGATATTCACTAAGTTTTGTTGCGAACCTCTATTGTTGAACACAACGTCCGCATTATTTGTGGTGATATCGTCGCCCGAATCTTCATTCACATCATTTATCTGTGGATTGTTTTTTGGCGGAAGTAACAAATGTGTGCGATAGAGATCGTGTTTATGTCTTGCGTTGGACGGTGTGAGACGTTGTTTGCGCCATTCGTGTACGCGATCGCCATAAATGTATTGCAGAAATCCGTTAATACTTGATTGGCGTAATTTCGTCAATTGTCTCACCAAAACCAGTAATAATAGAAGAATGGCGCAAATGATGAAATTTAGAAGAATGCTTTCCGGTATTCCTTCCCATCCTCTGTTCAACTGTATGGTTGAATTTCGGACAACGAATGATATGCACGTGTAATTACTTGGCAAATCGTTTTCCGAGTCAAAAAGCGATAGCATTATAACGATATATATCTATTTCTATGCTAATCCTATTTTTAATATAAATATTGTTCATTTATTAACATTAAACGCAATAAAAAATATACCAAATCGTAAATTCAATTCATATGATACGAACAGCTTTATGCGTCAAAATACGATAATAAAACTTTTAATATTTATGTTATGTATTATAGTAACGCAATCATTTTAATGCAATGACTAATAGGATCAGAGTACAGGCCAATCACGATATAATGTACTCATACGTAAATTTATTTCCGATGAGAGTACTAGAAAATCTTTATTGCATTTTAGACTTTGTTAATTTATGCGTGATTTTCTTTTAAAATAAATATTTTGCGAAATTTATTTATTAATTTAAAATAAATAATTTGCTTATTTATTACTGATAAATTCTTGATATATTTCTATTAACTCGAAATGAAAGAAACAAGCGATGATTTAATTAAAACCAAACATTGAAAGTTATTTAATTTTGACAGTTATTGTTTGCTCGAGTTTTGATTGTGTATTATTTCTTTCATTTACCTTTTATAGCAATTCCTTAACGACGTAAGATAAAATAGAATAAAAGATTGCATCTAAATTAAAGTAATAAATATTTTTATTTAATTAATATGTTTTAGTTTTCATAGAATAACTACTTTTTAAAAAGAACTTGATTTATTTATTCTGTTAAAAGCTTTGTTAAAAAATTAATTCTGTATAGTTTCAAGATGTTAAATAAGATTGATATATGCATTTTATCTTTTGAATTAATGATTGTTATTAGTGATTGAAAATTTAGTTCCATTACCGTGGAATGGTAGTGGAATTGGAGAACAACTCCCGTAATGGCACGGTAATGGAAAGAAAATAATTTTGTTTTCCGGTAATGGAACGGTAACGATTATTTTGCTCGCGGTAATGGAACGGTAGTGGTTTATGGTCTGATTTTATGAAGAAAATTTAAGTAATGTATTTATCAAATAACAACGATTTCTCTTGTAGTTTTTAATACTTATTTTTTAAAACAATAAATAATCAGTATTTTTTCGACATCAATATACAACTAATCACGAAAATAAAATTTTATCCAAATTGAGTTGCTTGTAGAGCTAAAATTTTTCAATGGTGGAACGGTAATGAGTGGATTGGTAGTGGAGTAGAAAAAACTCACGGTAATGGAATGAAAAAATTTTTATTTACCGGTAATGGAAGGGTAGTGAATTGGAAAAATTAAGTACTTTCAATCACTAAATGTTATCTAGTTTCTTTTATTTTATGTTAGTGTCAAATAACGCGGTGAGTTACAAAAAAAATCACGAAAAAGTTTACGCGATGGCCATCTATCTCCACTGCTGGGTATAGTCACTAGACTTCAGATATTTATTCAGACACCAAGATAAACAAACCTTTTCTAAAAACCGTTTTTACAACAAAATATTTAAAAATTTTATTTAAATAACAAAAATAGATCCAATCGCCATAAAATGAATAAATATTGGTAACCAATATAAGCTATTATATCATTATATATAAATTAAAGACTATTTGTGTTTCAAAATTTCTTTTATTAATTATGCAAATGAGTATTAAACTAAAATGTACAGTACAAATGATAAATAACAATACTCTATTTAAGGGTGGTATATATGGTTCGACGTTTCCAAGTTTTCGCAATTTCCTAATGCTTGGTTAAAACTTAATTTATACTTTTTAGTTAAAGTTTTTTGTATTGAATTTTGTCTCCACTTCGTTAAAATTAATGATAAACGAAGCAAATAGTTTAAAACATATGCTAAAATCTTTAAGTGCAATAAGTAGTTAAGCGTAAAATACATTCCGTGATAGCATAATGAAGGATACAAACTTATTTTAATTTGTTTCGGTATTTGAATGAGTTTGAACAAGTATTTGGCGAGTGATTCCCACGTCAAAAAGTATATGAAAGATCGAATCGCTTCAACTATTCCTCTGCTCATTTCAACAGCTTCTTGTGGCGGCGATTCGATAATCGCTGGCTTTAAATGCCTCTCTAATATATTTTGTGAAACTAACTTTATATTATCGATGTTTCCATTGCATAGATTATATCTGTCTTCAATTCCAAGTAAATATCCAATAGCTCTCCAAAAGTGTAAAAAATCTTCGATTTCTTTTTGAGAGCACGATATACCCATTTGTTTTGGATAGAGTACGATAAAACCAACGAACGCAAACTATTATTTAAAATTTATAATTTTGATTTAAATTTTGATTAATGGTAAATGTTTTCACATGAATCTCTGCAGATTCTCCACAATCAAACACACACACACATTTAAGAGATTTAAACGATTTTAGAGCTCGTTAATGTTACAGTAAAAAAGATTTTAGATTAGAATAAATATTAAAGTTTGTATCTGAAATGGAACTTGACTTTATTGTAAGCTGAAGTTGACAGAATTACTCAAATTTTGGAGTTTAATTTATTTCTTTTAAATTTTAATTCACAACTCTTAATAAAACTTTAATAAAGTTTTGGTTACTTAAAGTTTGTTACAGTTTATTTTGACTTACATTTGAGAGGGAGAAAGAGTTTGATTTTTTAACTAACTTTTAAATGTTATATTTTAAAGCTAGAACAAGTACGACATATATAGCTCCGATTTTAGTAAGTTTGCAAACTTATGTTAACTGATAATAGTTTTTAAATCGATGGTCACAATGTCCCAATTAATATAACAGGAGTGAACACTATGATTGCATACTGAATAATGTCAAGTTAATTTGCAAAATAATATTGAACATTTCATTACTAAAAACTTTTTTAAGTTAAAAAGTTTTAATAAATTTCAAGAAACTTGTGAAGGACAGAGAACAGACACATGTACAGACATATCAATCATAAGTTATAATGGCATATTTTCAATATGCCATAAAAACTGCTGACAGGCAGAGGGACTTATAGACAGACTTTTTTTTGTAAAAAATGAGCTATAAAATTTACATAACTGCTTATTTTAAAATATGTACCTGTGTTATAACCATATCAAACTGAGATAAACTCATATTGTCTTTACCACTAACTTTTCCAATGTTTAATTTTTGTGATGTCGAAGTGTGCATTCTTTTTACCTTAAATGAATGCAATAGATTTAAGTTAAGGAAAAAAATTTAATTTATTTGTTGCTTACAGTCAATATAGACGCGTGCGCTTCGCTATTACGATCCCAAATATCCTGTTCATACCATAGTTTTACGTGAAGTAAAGTTCGGAAATATCTATTAAATATATGCGCTATGGTTTTGGAATTACCAGTTGATAATAACGGAATTAATACCGACTTAATATGCACTAATAACACCAGTCCGCACATATGAGCAAAGAATACGCTAAAGAAATGTTTTTTCACGAAAATCCTTGCTTTACTAATTTTATCGCTGTCAATCCATTGTGGTTCTATATTATCACTTAAACTATATTCTTCGCAACATGTTTTAGAGCTGCACGATTCGAGTTCATTGTAGCAAATATCCATTTTGCTTATACAAGACTTATTCCACAAATTTTATAAAAACTTTTCTGATCAGCAAAAACTTACTTACGAGCGTATAAATTCAATAATTTTCTGATTACGTTAGTTTTTAAAGGATATTGACCTTAAAAATACTAACAGCGGTGTTCCAGTAACCGCAAGTTGTTTTATGATGACCTAAAACTTTGTAGTTAAAAGAAAAACAAAATGACAACTTTGATTAAAATAATTTTTTCTTACCTCTTAAGCGATATCGTCTTTATTTAACGATTTACAATTAAATTTATAAAAATATATAAAATTTAAGATGAATAAAATGGTTTTAAACATACAATATATGTTAATATATATCTATGCACTTATTGTTAAACTGTATGAAATGTATACAAACAAAATTTGGCCTATATTTTCGAACTGGTTTTTATACTAACCCGTAAGCTATAACGATATTACTGCCTGTATTATTTGAAATTACCGTTTGTAAGACTAAAAGATATTCATACCCTTATTCTTACCTTCAAGTAGCTTCCGGGAGCATCGATAAAATGAGTTTGACAATTTTTTTTGTGATTTGCAATAAATCGTATTAAAAGAATTTTGCCATTCTATTATTCAGAAATTACAAGCCAGTGTTTGTTTGGTCACTTAACTTATTTTTATACTAGAATGAATAAACATATGGCTGGCTAGCTATAAAATAAGCTTACATTGACTGAATAGCAGATTCAGATTGGAATAACCCCTAACTTTCTTTTGGAAGTCCAAGTGCGGAATGAAAACTCTTTCTCTCAAATACTGTAAACACACTGTAAATTGTAAAGTTATACATAGTTAAAAATACAGCGTTAAACAGAAAACTTTAAAATCTAAATTGATTCCAAGTTCAGAATTATAAAAATTTAGTCACAATCGACTACAATACAATATTTGTAATTCATGATCCTATAAAAGAAATGTTCAACAATTTCTAAATAAATATTTACACGAATGAATAAAATTAAAATCAAAAAATATCTATTTATTTTTGTATAACTTTAAATATTTACATGTAAAAAATCAGTAAATGTTAAAGTTTAGAATCAGCGGTATAATAATACAGAATGCTGTTTTGACTGACTATTTTCTTTAATAACTCAAGCGTTTCTAACATACATTGTAATTATTTACTGTTCTCCATTGTATTACATTGATATTTATCATATTTAGAAATTCTAAAGCCACATGAATTTAGAAAACTTTAGCCTACAAAAAGGATGTAAGCTATAGTATATTAATTCTTCAGAGGTTTAACCTTCGAAATGAATATCTTTTTTTTTGGAAAAAATATGATAGAAGTTGCATTGTTCAAAAACAGACACTGATATCGTGTTTTCATTAAGATCTTATTTAATAATTTAATAATGTTTATGTAAATAAGTTGCACACAAACTAAAACCGTTTTCAAGATTTAAAGTTATTTAACAAACCATAATTTCATGATACATATACCATAATTATTTAAAATCTTTATTCTAAATTTTAAAGGAAAAGAATTTATAAATAAGAAATCGATTTTAATAACTAATAAGTTGTTATAAGGATTTATGTTTTATATAAGAGTTGCAGTGCTTATTGAGTTCAGTCTTTGTCGAGATGTAGCTACAAATATATTGTGTTGTGTGTGTAACTTGAAATGTGTGTTAAAATCAAAAAAATCAAAATTCTAAAAATCCTTTGACTTCAATATATTTAAATTAATATTTAGATTCCATATCATATCAAATAAATTCAATGCTGTACTTTAATAAACATTTCCATTACATTTTATGTTCAATATATTTACATCTTTTACAACGAAAATTTTTTAGAAATTATTTTACAACAAAACTGTTCGATATATTGAAACAGCAAATCTAAAGAATGTAAAAAATTTATATTTATTCAAAACTTCCATATAAATATTTATTAAAGGATTGATAAAGAAATAAAATAAGACTAATGATAATGAATCTATTAAACCAATTATCATACTTTATCGATATTTAGGCATAAACTCAGTTAACTTTCGAAATATATTATTCTGCTTCTAATTACAAACTTTTTAAACTAATAATAAAGTAAGTTGTTTTAAATATATAAAACTTTCAATTACTAGATGTCAGTACTATATGAGATGAATAAAAGTAAAACATGATGCAAAACAATAGCTGTATTGACTGAAACGCGTTTAACGTGATTTACTATTTAGAAATTGTTTTAAACGTACTTTTAAATCTATTTGATATCCATTGCTCAATATTATAATATTAACGCCATGGAAGATATTAACACATCTGCATTAGACAAAGATCTTCAAGACTTCTTATTAGTGGAGCAACAAAAAGCTCAATTTCAAGCTCAAGTAATTCATATGAATTTTTGTTAAATAAAACTTGTAAATAATAAAACACATTAATAGATCCATCGTCTCAACGAAATATGTTGGGATAAATGCGTTACAGATAAGCCATCGTCGAAACTGGATGGTAGAACGGAGACGTGTCTCAGCAATTGTGTGGAGCGATTCATCGACACATCGTTAGCCGTTACCCAACGATTCGCTTCACTCATTCAAAAGCAAGCCATTTAATCCTATTAACTATTTATTTATAGTGTTTAAATAATTTACTTAATATTAACATATATTCAAATAAATAAAAAAAATACATTGGAAGCTAAAAAGCCTCGATATTCCACACGAAATTTTTACATAAATATAATTGCTTTGAAACGGTTTTGACATGATTTTAGACGAGTTCTCCTTTCGAAGTCAAAGGTGACGACGATTTGTCAGTTATAACTCGCGGTGTATTATTCATGATGGCTTCTAATTCGGCATCTAATGGAGGCGGTTGTGGTATTGGCCTGAATGCGGTTAAATTAACTAGAGTTGACGCTTGTCTTGGATTGATTTTTCCCTCAGAGTATCGGTATTGTCGATACGCGAGTGGATGTGGTTGTGTGCGCGAACGACGACATAGAAATTGGTTCGAATCGTATTCGCTCGATGTTTCGCTATAATTACTTCCTCTGTTACTTCGAACTATAAATTAATTATTTTTTAAAAATATAATGGTTACAAAATTCTCTGATTGGTTTATGTTAAGGTAGACTTACCTCTTTCAAGAGCGAATGATTCGATTCTGCGGCAAGAAGTTGTGGATGAAGATAATTCTCCGAAATCTGTTTGCGCATTCGTTCCTCCACTCGAACAGCCTTCGCCGCAACGCGTTCGCAATCTATGAATAAGTTTTATAAATTAATGTAAAAATGAATACATGAACGCACGAATACCTTTTCCAAAATCTCATGATAGCGCGTTTAAACATTCCAAAACTTATTGGATAACCAATAACTTTACTGAGCTGTTCATTTGTTTCGGCAAAAGAGGTGGTCAATGGCGATACATATATTGGATAACCAATTGGCTGATCACACGACGAGTTTATAATATTCCTGAGCGCTTGTTTGGCATTTTGAATTGATCCACGTTCAGGATTGCGGTTTCTTTATATCAGTTATATCATATTAAAAACAATTTACACTTATGGTAATATGAATTTACCTGAGATAAATCAATTCTTGTTGCTGTCCAGCCCATAATCCACGCACACATTCCCTATTTATCTAAATCAAATCAATATCATATTAACCATCAAAATATACTGCAAATAATTAATCTAAAAGCTAACCTTAATAACGCGAAAGCTTAGATAACGTTTGTTAAGCATAATTATCTTGTACTGATCAGTTCCATCATCGAACACGTGTCTCAAAGCTAACAATGATGGAACGTTTGAAAGCACAGCATTTCTCCAAATCGGATCCGCTTCGTGCGATATCACCAAATTTTTTCGATAATTACTAATAGCATCAAATAGTACTGAATTGTCCTCATACTCTTCAGTGGACATGAAGTGGTCCTGATGTAACTTCAGAGCCATTCGAACGCTTGGAGCGATCACTTTTCGTAACAGATCCATATCTTGAAACACCCATTCGTCACGAGAAGATGTGATGCGAAAATCGCCTTTAAAAAGAGCGTGTAAACCAAATAATAGGAATTCAACGCTCGTGAACGAGTTATGATGTGAAGCAGCGCTGAGAGCTCGTCTCGCGACCAAACTTAAACAATAGCAAAGTGAAATTAGAAAATTTTCTTTCTCTTCTTCGAGTTCGGAATCAGGTTTGGCCATTCGGTTTCGCTGAGCCATACAGTACTGAATCCAATCGAGATATACGTGGCAAAAACTTGAGCGCGTAATGCCTGACGATTTAAAATCATAGTCTTCATCAACACTCGCATTGAAAATAGGATCGAGATCTAAATAACCGGCATCTTTCATCGAATCCAACGCATCTTTAATTTCAGTGGTTTGCATCCATTTTTCCAATTTCTTCGAAGTGGAACAGTAGTAAACGATCGATTTTATGTAATAAGTTATTAATGCTTTCCGCAAATCGTACGGTTGAAGCATAGTTAACGCAGAATTATCTGAAATAGAATAACCTTCCAAAACGTATTTAATATGAGTCACTTCCCATGATAACCATCGCTGATTGAAAGCAGCATTAATTGATAACATTCCGGGTACATGTCCTAAATTTAATATCATATTCTTATTATAATGTACAACAATCTAATTTTTGGTTTATTTATGGTCATAATAAGCTCATAAATAATGAACGTAAGCATTAACGAGCATAAGCCAATAGATGTAACTACAAATCTATTCATGTTTTGTTTTCACATTACAGAAAACGGTCATAATCCTAAGTTTATGTTTGGTCGCTCTCTCTCTCTCTCCTTTTCTTTAATATTGTTTTTACAAAATTTAGTTTAGTATACATAAGATTCTCGTTTTAGTTATTATGCAAGATTCTGTGTAATATCCCTAAATTAAGACAAAAACAGTAAACTTCTCTCCAAGTTTTACTTATTTTTCAAATGCGGTAGAGCTACGTAGTAATATTTATTCATTATGCTTAATCTTTACAAACAATTCTTAAACTTCTTAAACACAGGGAAAATAAGCGTAGAGTGAGGCTCATCTCAATATCAAGTATGATATAATTTACAGTAATTTAATTGATTGATAATAATCGTATTACAGACCTGGTTCACAACAACAACAGCCTTCGTCTTCGCTGACGCCTTCACTTATAGCTTCCACTTCTCTTTGTTGGCAATAAGTGCCCCTAAATTCTAAACCTCTGACTTGAAATGTGACCAAACCATTTCCAAGTTCAATAATATGAACCAAACAATTAAGGTTATCGCTGGCCAATACAAAGCAATCGCCTTGCGATACAGCACCCCATCGACCCATCAGTAGATCTCCGTAAAGTGAGTGTTGCAGCGAACGAGTTAAATGCTCGTAGAATATTGAATTAAGGTTATTATCATCTGAACCCAATTGCGCTCTTTCTAATTGCGAAGCCAATCGAGTATTTGAATGATCCACTCGTTTTGTGCTTTTTTAATAAAATAAACATTGTTAAGTTAATATTATGATTTGCGATAGAAATGTTCTTACTTGTAATCGCGTTCCCAAAATTTGATTGGTCTCACATATGACGCAAAGAAAATAGCGCTTCCAAGGATTGGCTGAAGTGGTGCCGATAACACCGACGATATCACAGCTTGAAGAAAGAGCATCGCAGAATCTAATTTATACGTATATTCATATTATTATAACTTAGTTATATTTAATCGTTTATCTAAAATAACTTACGCGGAACACTAAATGGTTGAGCAAATGCGTGGAAAGCCGATCCCCAAGTGATCTGCCACGGAGCCACGTATGTCACCACAAATCGAACTTTTAATAGCAATTCATATATCTATTGTACGTAATCAATGATAGCAAAAAAATTCATCACACATAAGAATGCAATTATTAATTACGCAGAGTGCAGTTATAAAAAGAAAAATTGAATTAAAACTTTACATAAGGATAAAATAATCATTGTAGCAAATTAAAAATTATTTACCTTAAAGTACGCAATTGATAGAACAAAATAATTCAATAAAAAAGGCTCAGACATCGATGAGAAATCATATTTGAAAAACAAATATGTGAACAGAAGTATAATGTAATTGTGTGACGAATCATTAAAAGAACTTCGCAAACATTTAAAACCACAAATTACTACAATCAACGTTCCCATACTAATAAATAAATAAATAAAACTGTATTAAGTAACATATTAATGATAGATAGTTCTTTGTTGGAATATAAGAGAAAATGTTGCTCCAAAACTAAACGGATTGAAGCAGAATATTTTTTATTTCTGCGGGATTCATCCAGAATAACGAATGATATTAACTTAACATTGGCCTAAAATGATAACAAAAACAAAGTACTGACCTCACGCCATGCTTATTAAGTAAAATTGGTGCATCATTTGTTATCGCACTTAAAAATAGCAAAGGATAAATAACATTCTTCTCGACCAACCAAATCCACGCATGAAATTTTTCAAACCACATAATCTTTGCTGGACCTAATATTAATTTAAATAATAATTTTAATGGCTTATCGCAAATATTTTTAACCCACCTTTTACTTCGAATAAATTATATTCTCTAGATTTAAACAGCGGATGAGCAAAACAAAGCCATGGCAACTGTTTTCGAAAATGATTCAGAATGTAATGCAAAAGAAATCCCCAAATAATAGCCCAAACGTTGAGACATATTTCTACGTATGGCTAAACAACGTTTTTTTTATTAAACATTTTGAATGATTGGATAAGCAAAATACTAACCTTAAGAGTAAATATTGTGCTGACATGAATGGCAAATATAACAATGGTAATAAACACACAGATAATTAAGTCCGATTGTAATCGCAATAACTGCATAAATAACAAATATTGCAATTATTAAATAGAAATCGATATATTTATAAAATATATGGTTACCACTGTATTTTCCAATTTAGTTGGCAATGGATCAGTTATTTCTTGTTCCTGATTATCCGAATAGTCATTATCTTCGGGCGTAATTGATGATGCTTTTTGTTTATCGTTGTTTGTATTCTTGAAATTTAATTTCGATTTCTTACAGGAAAAGCAACTTTTTATCAAATTCAAATAAATGGAAGGATCGCTCGAACTACGACTCAAATGGTAACAAACAGAAAGAAATAAACCACAAAATACGGAGAACGTAGCGTTTTGCGCATTATTCGATTCTTTGAGTGCAATGAGCGCGAACGCGTATAGCAGACCGATCGCTAGAATACTTCTCATAAGACTATATGTGGCAGATATGAGACCCATTGTGGCTGCCGTTCCGCCGAACGCGTAAACATCAATTTGTTCAAAAAAATACATTAAAAAAGTACTAATTTGTGGCAATAGCCCAAAACTAAATAACAATGGAAAACTTAAAAGAAAAATCAAACTGCCTTCGCGAATATATTCAATTACTTTGACGCTAATTAAATCAGTACCATAAATGACAAACGATGGCTTTGCTGTCGAACTTTCAATATAGCTCTGACTGAGTATCAAAATAAGACTTGCGATGCAAAAATAAATGGGACGACCGTAAAGTGCAATCCGATTGTAGCCATGAGTGGGAGACGCAGCGTCGGGCTGAACACTTTTTAGTAACGTGTACTGAGAACTTGCTATCACTAAACAGAAAACTACGAGCCATAAGTCATGAAAAAAGTCTTTGTTAAGCAAAATAGCGCCGAAAATTGCTACTAATAATGCTAATAGTATTGATGTCAATAATTCGAATGTAGTGAGACTTCTATCCAAAAGAGCCAATAACGTTAAACGATCGAATCTAACTTTTATGAACTTAAATGGTAAAATCCATAACTTATAATATTGTTTAGGTTTGTGTGTTTGAACGGGAGATGGAAAATCTCCAAATCTCATGGGATACATGTCTGATATGTTAGCACTGGTTAAACCATTACCAGAATTTTGATTAAACAAAATACTGGTCGCCAAATCAAATCGTCTGTTGGTTCGCGTTCGTGGAAACGCAGTTATGGGAAACGATTCAGCAAATAAAACATTGGCGTTTGGCTGCAAAACGCGGCTATAATCGTTAGAATTTTCACCGAATTGACTGTGCAATACACTGGTTTGCAACATTTTTGGCGTGTGTAACACATTTGCTGGACTGTCTAAAACAACAGTAGAACCCGATGACGACGATGAAGAATTCCATTTATGTGGTCCTCCCTGTCCATGCATAGCACTGTATAATTCAATGTCGATTAGAGGTTTATCGCCATTCATTAAACCTCGTGCAACACCGCTGCTATTCTCGTCAAAAGTATAGGTTAGCCATTTTCCGCATTCATCCTGAAACACATGCACAGCACCAGCCGAAGTGTCTTCGTGCGATTTCGCTAAATGAGTTCCAGCCACTGATAAAATTCTGGCCAATAGGTATGGCGGCGGACCGTTCTCTGCGCCAGCACTGGCCGCTACGGCCTCATTGCCCGCTTGAATCAATTCTGACGGATCACTTGTATTGTGATGCGAATAAATCGATGGTTCGCCTCTTTTCGTTCGCTTACGTCTGCGCTGTAATTCTAAACGCAATTTTTTTAACTCACTATCGTTTTCTAAATTATCGTTTTTTGATAGAATGTTCGATATTCTTTTTCTTATTTCGGAGGTACTATTTTGATGTGACTGCGCTTTCGACGGTCCAGGTATGCATTTCGGTTCGAGTGCTATCAACTCATTTCGCGCTGAACTTATTGATAAATTAAATTTGTTTTCCACTTCTTCGTTCAAAGATGACGTTAAAGGTGTTGTTTCGTCCACAGAAATCGATGAGTTTGTGGAACTCAGAGACGATGTGCTACGGCTCGTATAAGTATCGCTTCCGTTGTGACTTTCAACGTCTGATTCACTTGAATACAGAACTGTTGGCCTTTTAGTCATGTCATTGCTGGCAATATCACCGAATTGTAAAATTTTATCACACTTTTTATTGGAAGATGAGATCTTTCCCGAACTGCAAGATTTTGATACTCTTCGCCTGTTAAGAGTTCGTCGAGGTTTTGCTGTTTTCCCAATTTTTCGCTTTTTTGTTTTCGCAGAATAATTAACAAGAGAAATATCACTTTCATCGCCCTCATCGTAATCGCTCGATATGTTAAGTCTTTTATGAGAAGTTGACTCATTTTCCGCATAATTATGCGACATTTGATTAGCATCACACTTGCTCTTGTGTTTTGTTGATTCGTTTAATAATTCAGTTTCTAATGGAATTAATATAGAATTATTTGGCAAATTATTATCTAAGGTTTGTTCGATAACTGCGGCAGTATTCTCATTCAGACTCGGAGTGGTTCTCCTAAAACCATCATTATTTGAAATATTAGCATCAGTTATATCAAGCCTTGTGGTACCGATTACTTCTAAACTAACGGGATGTGATGGAGGAAGTGAACACATTTTTTTATCGGATGAGCATTGAGTAGTTTCCAATTCACTTCTAGCTCTTCTCACAACAGCCATATCAGCGCGCTTTCTAGTGCTCTGCATATCAACAGAAGGATTGGCGGCCGCTCTCATCATAGCTGGATCCTGTGCCATAAAACCAAGCTCTAATGACGTACCTTTTATTAGTGCATCAAAGTTATCACTAACGTCTGAACTGCCATGTTTTAGATAATAAGCACTCATAGCGTAGTTATTATCGCACGTATTATTGTCTATGGCTATCGAGTTTTGCGTAACATTTGGAGAAACTGAACTCTTTTTGGCACTTTGATGGCTAACAGTCACGTCTTGACTCTTTGATCGTTCAGACGATACACCTATAGAAGAACCAGAACTGTTTCGATGATGAACATCGACCTCAAGATCTATAACACTCGTTGAGTTATTACACGCCATTCGTTCGTTAAAATCACTGTTTAGTGTACTGTTATTGTTAGTATTATTGGCATTATTACTACTATTATGGAAAACTTGTAACGAGTTTTCCATATCATCGTTAATTGTATTGTTGTTGTTATTATTATTATTATTACTGTTCATAACAACCATTTCAATATTTTCCTTTCTCTCGCCATTTGTCATAATTTGTGAATTATTTTGTTCGATAACGTTGTTATCATTCAAATAGGTTTCATCGTCGGACTTATGGCTGGAACTGTCTTCGATCACACATTCGCCAAAATCAAACAACCGATGAAGATATGCGTTCAACAATTTGATTACAGTGAACAGTACGCCAATCGATACGCAATATATAAGCCACGCTTTCCACGAACTGGCCATCAATTGAATAATAAATGGAAGGCATAGAAATAGTAACCAAATGTATAAATGGAAAACATTAGAGAAATGGCTTTGTTTGGGATCGTAATACCATCCGCCTGTTATCGACGCCCAAACACCTTGTCGTAGGATTGATAGCGTTTGTGATCCCATCTCTAATTAATCAATAATTGGCCACAATTGATGGTAATAATAATATGGTGGAAACAATAATACGCTTATGCATGATTTGTTGTGTTTGTTTATTTTGCTGTCGTATCGCATATCATACTCACTCGAATCTAAATCTTATGACGTTATTTTTGATGCGCACCAAAACATTACCAGTACTAAACTTATCATTTCCTCCGTTAACACTCCAGAGGATCATCGGTATAAAAACTACCCCAAACACACATTGCGCTCTAATAACTATTTTATTCTATATGGAAACTTTTTATGAATTTTAAGGAGTTAGGTATATTCCCATTGTATTAGTTATTCCTTTGTACATCAGTAATTTTTCTCTTCTTAGTCTATAAATACAAAATTTATAATAATCCTAAAATAAGAATTGGGTAGTTTAACCCTCACTAATAGTGTAAGTGATGGAATGCTTTTCAGTACTGCTTATACTGGGTATTAGAGTTGGATCTCAAAAAATTTGAGCAAAGCAATGTCGAAGGCTACGAAAATTATTGTTATCTCATAGTATCTGATATGTTATTTTTTAGACGTTCCAATAAGGTGTTAAAACTAGGAATAAAGTTTAGTTTGAGTTTCCATTAGAAATACCTTTCCGGAAGTTCCACCTCTTTAACACATATCGTTGTATTCAGTTCATAGATTATATCGTATAAGTTTCGCGAATCAAGTAAAACCTATATATTGGCCTATATTCATAAACCTTGATTTATAATTTTAGTCTAAATTAGTCCGGGAAGAGAAGGATAGTTAAGTAATATTATGAGATTAATTTGAAAACAGAGAGTTCTTACGGTTAGCTTAAAATTATCATTGTTTAAATAATTCAGACCAAAATATAATTGGATAAATCTATTTATTCACAATGATTAGACTGAACACTATTTAAAAATTACAAAAACAATTATATTGTAAATTTTAAGTTATATAAAACACTAAAGCAGTAAAATTTTACAAAGTATAGTAAAGGTCCAAATAAAACATGGTTTCATTTCAAATTTAATGGAATGCGTAAAAAGTACTTATATTAAAATGTGAATATGTTTCCGTAAAACTAAAATGCCCTCAAATCTTCACTGGTAATTATATCAAATTTCACATTACCCGGACGTTTATGTCCTTTTTTGCGTCCGCAAAGTTCCAATTCTTGAGTTGTGTTGAGATCATTGGTTACGATTTTAGGCAAAACTTCGGTTTGGCCTACAAATGAATCGATTAGCAAACTGTGATGCCATATCTGTTAAATAATAAGCTATAATTAAAATAAATTTAATCTTTACTTAACGAATACGTGAGATAGACGCTCATAATCAGCTATTTTCTGGTTATAAAATAGTCATACAATATAAAACTTATACCTCAATGATAATGGAAACGAATCTTTCGTGATAGAATATGGCACTAAAGTTTTTCCACTCGGGGTTTAGAGTGTCGTTTAATATTAATGATTTCACTGCTTTACGTCCACATCTGATAACGCAATACGGATTTGCGGCTTTAATATATTAATTTTAAAGCATTGAAACATTATTATCGCAAAATAATACATAAGCTATAAAGTTTTTTGAAATTTTTATTAAATAAAAATTCAGTAAATTAAATAAACGAAAGCTTACATCCAAATCTATCTTGTTTTTCCAATCCACGCGCACTTTTCACGTCTATTCGCGTAACAAATTTTGGATATTTTGGAGATACAAACGGAAAGTAATTTCTTCGTGGCATATCTCGTTTGAGAATTCTAAAATTATGTTATATTGCAAGAAAACAGAGAAGAGAAAAAAATTATAAGAATCTAAAAATTTTTACTTCAATTATTCAAAAATAGTTAATTGTTAGCTAATAGACGCTCTATGCTAAAATAATTTAAATAATTTTCAATAAACTTGCCTTAAATGCGAAACTTTAGACGTATATATTCGTAAAATTAAATCAATTTCTTGATTTCTGCAAACTGGTATAAGTATATATCGACCAAAATCTAATTTAATTCGTCGAAATACGTTTCTAGACTTAGTATAGTCAACGGAAAAAGCGACCAAAAATTTGGACATATTATGGATTTTATAGCTTCGATTGAGTTCCACTCTAAATATTTTATATCCAATGGCAGCGTAATGATTGTACGTTTTCTGTATTAAGTCAATAGTGATTTCTAACGTGTCCTGAATAATGTCGAAACAGAATTGAGAATTCGATTGTCCATTCGCTATTGCTTCGCATTCCGTTATATTTGTGCGACAAATAGTGATTGTCTCGAAATATTTACCAAATTCTTCGATCGAAACCCTATTATTCGATTATAAACAAATGGTCGAAATATGATTTTGTATCAACAATTCGAATATAGGTAAGTATAGGTAAATAAGTAATTTTTTATTTTGTATCAACAAAGAGAATTTTACAACTTTGATAGTGACGGGCATTTTCCATAGTTTGTTTTACACATACCACATGTCCTGTAATTTTTCTTGTTTTGAAATCGATTGTCGGCTATAAAACAATGATTGTTTATACTTTAAGTACATTTCATTTCATTAAAACTATTTTACTCTTTCTTTGGATTTTCGATGGTATTCGCTATTCGAATAGAGGCGGTGATTAAGTCCTTTCCGAATGCTTTGCGAAGCGTACCGCTCGATGGCTTTTTAGTGTTAATGATCGTATAAATATGATTGTGAAGCAATCCATACGGAGTGGTTTGAAATGAGTCTACACCCTAATTATATTAACGTTATTTAATTTTTTGGAAATTCATCAAAAGATATGAAAATAAATACCTTTGTTTTCGCACATATTATTGATTTCATATCCAGCTCTTCCGATATTAATCTAAACTGTTCTCTTTCTATACCATCGTTGTGAACTGAAATCGTTTCAACTAAACCACCCGTTAAATCCATTAATGCATTGGTTAGATCACCATTAGTTGCCATCTGTTCGTAAGAGCCGTGAAGTTTAGCGTAAGCCTTCTCCAGCAGTGGCACCCAATACACCACATTGTCATGGCTTGAACTAAAAATTAGTTTGTTGTCAAACGATGGCAATTTGTCATCGATCACCACTTTAGTCCAATTTCCGAAATTCCAAAAATTAAATTTTAATATGCCGTGTAAAAAATGTATTTGAGATTTCGGTATGACCTGAATCACAGTTAATATAATTACGCATAAAACTAACGGCACGGCAAACGTTAAATACCTTGAATAAGACATCTCTGTGGTAAGCAATAGCACAGCATGCAGCTATAAACCATTCGTTTGGTCCTTTACCGAGAAACTCGATTTGTGTTCCTGGTCCCAGTTTTTCTCGGTATAAAAAGTGCGGAATATCTACGATCTCCTATTTTTGTTATTATTTTAAAAATAACAAATTTAAATTTACAAGTATAAAACGCGATTCGATACGGTCATGATGTATGACTTTGCTATTTAAATTTTAGTTAGTATTGGCATGAATGGTTCATAATTAGTTTCGAGTCGGTTTTGGATAAAAATCTTTGAATTTACAGTTTAAGTGGGGTTCCAGAAGTTGTAACCGTTAAAAACTTTAGCGGATATTCTTTAATCGTGAAACTTATGTAAAAAACATTGGTTTAAAAGTGGGAAAACTGGCGGAAATCGGTAAATAAAAAATATGGAATATAATAAATTAATAATCAACTAATAAATATTGAGGTAACGAACCTTCGGTCGCTTCCAAACAATTTTTCCCACATTTAATTCATTTTTATATTGGGAAGTAATTGCAACAGATTTGTCTTCGCATTTAAACTGGTCATCACTGAAAGGCAATCCAACGTCAATCGATTGTTTCAGTAACTTCTTATAGCTTTGTTTTCGAAATCTTCTTTCTCTACGTTTTGAACTCATTTCATTGGAAATTCAATTCATTAAATATAAAATGAAATCGAAAAAATGGCAATTATATTGACTACCGATTGCACTATATTTTCATATATAGTTACATACATACACAATTCAAATATATTAATATCAAAAATATCAAATAAATAATAATAAATATTAATAAAAGTACTGATAAATCACAATATGTTTACAAATTACATCATTTGTTGTTATTAACGTTTATTCGTTAGTTGGCTGTTGACTGTGGTTCGCGTTCTAATGCCTATTATCATTCTACGTATTTACTAACAGTCAACTAAGTCATGCACTTTGGTTGACAGCAGGCATTTACTTTTGAGCTTAAGTCAGGCAAAAATATTACTTTGAAAAATGTTTTTTTATAAAAGATTTTCTATCTCTTAAAAATTAAAAGATATAATATTCCTTTTTTCACATAAATTTGGACTTTAAAAAATCTTTATAATTAATTGAAAAAATGTTTTCGTAATTTGACAAATTTTTTAATTTTTGAAAATATGTGGAATTTTTAAAAAATATTTTTCATCAGTTCGCTTGGATGATTTTTAAATTTTTGCGGAAAATTTTACTTTGAATAAAACTTGAAATTTACTTTTTTAAAATCTAGAGCGCCACTATTTAATTTTTTGTTTAAAATCATTTCAAATGTTTACAAAAATGTATTTAAAACTTTAAACTAAAAATTAATCTTTAGGACGATTCTCTTACAATATGACAGTAACCCTACGAGATTCATTGAATTTGCATGTATAAAACATATGATTGTCAAAATTCATGATATTTAAAGAAAATTTATCGAGTTTTGTCGAGTACTTAAAATCGTTTTTATTTAATCACAACCGATGTGCACATTAAATCCACTACACCTTTCGACTACAGTAGTACGTAATATTAGATATTGTTGATATTATTAAATTTCTTATTTGTAGGAATATTTTCTTAACTGGTACATCTTTAATTACCGCAATTAACAATTTTTTTAAATTAGTATATATTTATTTATTTATGTAGCATTAAATTTGAAATTTTATTATCATTTGAAAATAATTATAAATGTATAAAATATTGAGCATATGTAATATTAGTGGCATTTGCCGGTAATAGATATAAAAAAGAGGCACTTATTAAACAAACAACTTTCAATTAGTTAAATTAAAGTTTATGTTAAATTTATAAACCAAACTTCAGTTCGTTTTTGATTCTATTCCATGCCATTATAATAAAGATTCTTTTTCTTGAATCTTGGTTTACCGCGTTTAACATCAAAAAAGAAAGATGGATGAGCTATGAAATGCTTAATGGCTTGAATTGACCAAACAGTGCCACAACATGTTAACATATAGCAATACTCGGAATAATCCAAACTACGCCTATAAGATATTTGGTATGGTTCCATTCGAATGTCGATAACACCAGTCAATTCCTTAATTTTTTCAATAAAATTTAGTTTTTCTTGAACCATATATTGAACAAATTGGTTCATTTTTTTATCTTTAGGCAAAGCGATGTAAATCGTTTCATATAGAATCTCTGCCTTCACCGATACTTTGAAACCATCGGATATATCGAATATATGAGCGATATCTCGGGTTTTGAAAAAATGATTGAGCGTTAAAAGAGCAGCGAATCCAAATTTAACTAATGGTGTGTCAACCACTCGATTGTTGAATTTAAGTTTATCGAATGATAACCATTCACTGACTAAATCTTTAAGAAAAGTCATCACTATATTGCCAGCTGTTGGAAGTGGTTTGGTTGGCGACCAATTGCTCGCCAGATCTGATCTAAATTGCCACAATTTTTGATTCAGTTTCTTATCCATATCAGACATAACGCTATCGGATACGGATATCACTTTTGTTCCTCGTTTTGTCTTAAAGAAAAGATGGTCCTGTCGTTCCAACCACGCGAATAATACTAATTTTGCTGTTCTGAATCTATGATTTATTATTTTAATTCGCTTATCATCTTCATCCAAATTTCGCAATTCTTCTGATGCATCAAAATCAAGTTCCTTATGAAAAATAGTGCCATAACCATCGATGTCCTCAGTTAGATATTTGTCTAGAACTTCTGCAGAATGGCGAACACAATCGTGTGGTTCTTTCTCTTTTGGAATAAATGACTTGAGTTTAACGATTTTTATTAGTTCTTCGGTGATAGTCCATGGAAACCCAAAATAAGTGGTTTCAACGTTTTCATTCATCTTAAATGATATCATATACCACGAACTCGCCCTCAATCTTCGCTGTTCTTCAGATCCTCCTTTGCAATCATTATTAAATTTGTCCCTAAACTCAGCAAATAGTTTTTCTAATAATGATTCCACTAATTCGTGCACATCATTAGTTTCCGTTCGCCCAGTCATATATTTGCTAGTTTTACTGTACGCACCGCTAATAAGCGCCGCTTCGCTTTTAACGCCAAATCGACTTAATATGTAATCGATTCTCCTTTGATATTGAAGGAATCGCTTTTTAGCCGATTCTTCATAGTCTTCCCATCCAATTAAAACAAAATCTTTATTGGGTGCCACTTTAATTTCAAGATCGGCTTTACTATTCATGCCCATCTCATATCTGCAGCATTGCATAAAACTTTGACCCAAAACCTTGTTCGACAAATATGTTCGTTTCTGGGAAAATTTTTCCATAAAATTTGGATAAATTCGGGGTTTTTCGTATCGAGCGAGAGTATGACGAGACACATCCGCACCTGTTTTTGGAAAGTCAAGTGCAATAGAATATTTATGAGCTAAACTCATGCAAACTTCGCTAAAAATTCCCTCTCTGTAGAGATCTGCGAAAGCGAGATGAGCATTGGCTATTAACCCAACGTTATTGTCGAGAATGTATCGGCAATAAAAATCCAAAATGTCGCTAATTGTTAAGTCGTGGCCCAATGGCTCTCCTTTTACGACCGGAAATAGCATCGCATCTTTGTTTTCGCCCTTAAATATAAGGTCGGAATTCCATATAACGGCGTATTCATCGCCGTCGAGATCACTTCCAGCCATTTCGTCAGGATGTGGTCGCTCTCCTTGAGCCGGAAATACGATGCAATCTTTAATGTGACGAAGTTCTGGAACATCTACTGCTTTGAACTTTCGCACGTCTCCGGGATGTAAACATGGAAATTTGGTAACCATTACTTCACCTTTCAATGTATATAACTTATCCCTTATTGGCATATTATTACTGTCCATATTAGATATTTGAATAAATACTTCTCCGTATTTCAAAATCTTGTATTCGTCGAGCACTCCTAAAACATTTCGTCCTTCTTTCATCGGTATTTTTATTCTTGCTTTTGTTTTCAGCTCTTTTATTCTATGATTAATAACACATTCGACAATTTGGCGAAATAAAGGTTCCGATAAGAATGGTATTCCGTTTTCGTATAGCTTTAAGTAAGGTATGCTTAATGTGCTGGTATTTTGAAGCAATTCGTGTGCAGCGCATTCGCACACTAAAGAGTTTGCCAAACAACTCAAATTTTCTAATAGCATGCGAAGAAATATCTTTGGACTAACTTTCAATTGCTCCAAAATAGTAATAAAAGGTCTGTTCAAATAAAGTGGTCGCGGAGCTGATAGTTTTAATACACCCAAATATTGGTCATCACATTGATATTTATGCATACTCTTTCGAAATATTATATTTCTTTCTTTGAGTGAAGGATCCAAAACCAACATTCCTTTACACCCGCCATATCTTATTTGCACAGCACAAGGCTCATGATTACAATCTTGTTGCAGATTTTTGTATATATCAGCCAAAGTCTGTCTGTCTATCTTACCAATTCCATCAGAAAAAACGTAAGGTTCATCAGAATCTGGTCTGTTTGGTCCTTCGATGTCATCGACAATATCTATGGTTGTATTCTGAAGATCTATTACTACATGCGTCATCGCTTGAGATAAAGCGAGCCCTAATCGTGACACATATTTTGGTACATTACGCACATATTCTCTCATATCTCCTATTGATTCACGAATTTTCTCAGCAGTTCTTCCCTGCGTGTCTTCAGCATATAAAACCAAACCTCCGTCACGCAACTGACTCGAAGAACTTCCAAAAAACTCAAATTTGCGTCCACCAATCATAATACCATCTAAGATTCTATCTCTAATAATTCTTTGGAGAAATTTTAATTGCTTTTCGTGGTTACGTCCAAAGAATTGAAGAGAATAATTCAAACCTTGCAAATCGTCTTCACGCATATTCAAACGTATTGTGTAATCAGGCTCTGATTTGACAATGAATCTACTTTTAAATGTGGGAAGAGGTTCGAGAAATAGTAATCGCGAAGGAGTCAGTATGCAACGTCTAATGAGCTGTGTTTCGCAATCAAAAGATTTCTCATTGGGTTCCTTAGAGCTCTCATCTTTTCTTCTTTCATCTTCGAATATATCATCTAAAGCCTTCAAAGTACGATAAAATCCAAACCTGTCCACAATACCCGAAAGTTTAAACAGCGTATCCAATAAAACTTTTTTGTTAATTTCAGTGTAATCCATAATTTTCTTATTAAAAGTTTTCAGCTCTTCTTTATAATTCAGTTCGTCCAATGGTTGAAAATTAAAACAAAATACAGATTCATACGCATATGCAACCGAGAATGAAAGGTTTCTCGGGATTTGGCCGTTTCGAGCAATACTATTGTATTCGGTAATATTTGCAAAATAAAGAGGAACACCTGTCCATTTATTTAGCATATAAAGGACATTCCATGGATCTGGAAGATCAACATAATTGTGCTGAATTTTTGATTTATCTTTAATGAGTGGTAAATCTATAGCAATAACATTGCACTTTCCAATCGTTTCCGCGTCACAGCCGTAGAAATGATTTTCTCTGATATATGAAGGAAACGAATCTTTTGTATGAATGTCTCGCTGTTTATGTTTATTTGGATAATATTTTCTGCCATATTTTTCCTTAAGCCATATTTCTGTAGGATCAGGAATATTTTCGTCGCGTAAGTCATTGACACATATGTAGAGAAATGGCGGATGACTGAGGTTTATGTGTAGCGTTGTTATGTCATTTTTTACGGACGTCACTATCGATAAAAACGACGAATACAAATATTTTAGTTTATATCTAACGTTCTTCATTTCCTTGCTATGCTCAGGACTTCGCTGACGAAAAGACACCACCAGTTCCTTCTTGTCATGCCTGAAATCACTCGTTAAGTCATCTTTCGCTACTTTTAGTTTCGAGCCGTTTCCGTTATTTGAATCATAATGTTTGATAAAGTTCGTCAAATCCACTAAAGTTCCCAATCGAAAGCTAACATTTTTAACGATTTCATGTCGCGGTATAATACTTGCGCTCTTATTATACTGTTTGGTTAAATCAGATATTTTTGACTCGTCCAACGAAATCCAAGAGCCGCTCAACTGTGGTTCGGCGCAGATATTAGTCAACACTTTCTTAACGCAATCCTCATTATTTGATTCACATTCAATATATCCGTTATATCTGTAAACATCGCTGTCTTCGTAAAACTTTTCGTTTGGTTTTGTTTGGGGTTTGAAGAGCTTTAAGTTGGCGTCACAAACATTCTTAACTCTTCTTAACGTTCGGACCAATTGTTTGCGAATAGTTTCGTGTTTGCTATTATTTTGATCGGTTTCCATGTGTGACATATGAACTAACGATACAATTAACGCACCATTTGGTACATCAAAGCTTACTTCACTCATTTTCACTATAAATTAAAAATCACTTAATTTATAATTGCGTGACAATACCGTATAATCTAAAAGTTTAGTTAGGCTTACGTATATTTAAATAGTGATGTAATGTACAATTAATACGTTACCATAAATATCATCACATCTATACATATAGTTTATACAATGATTTATAAAAAATAACTTAATTTATCCATTATAATATAATGGTGTGAAAAACAATTGAATTGTAGTTACAAATAAAAATATTATCAAGAAAGTTAGTGGTAAATTATTAATACAGCAAACCCTTAAGTTTGCGAATGGAGCAATTGATAGCATATAGTTTTATATGAAAAACTAACGCATGCGTACTATCACTATAGCATTAACGGCATTTTTAGTTACTCACTTCATTTCATTAGTTATAATTAAAGACCGGATTTTTAATCTCAAAAAATTTCAAAATATGCGAATATTTATTCTCGAAAAATTGTTCAAATATTCCTTATCTATTATTTTTAAGTCAAAATTGTTTGGTATTAATAATCTTAAGCATACATAAATTTTTACAAATACAAAATATGCCTTAAATAATCTTTTATCAAGAAGTATGCAAAAGAATATTTGCATATTCTTTTTTGTAAATACTTTAAAATATGCTTTTAAGTTTTTTTTATAATCTTTTACGTGAAAATCTTCTGTTTATTTTTGCCATATTACCTAAAACTTCTTGAAAAGAGGGTGTTGGCCAATTTAATTAGCATTTATTACTCACAAATACGAAATATGCTTTAAATATTCATTAAACAAGAAATATGAAAAAGAATATTTACACTTTTTTGTAAAATACTTTAAAATATGCTTTTTATTCTTTTATAATTTTTTATGTCAAAATCCACTCTTAAGTTATAATATATAATATCTGATTAATTATAATTTGTTTAATACTGCTCTACAGTTAGATTCGACATTTTCAAAAATAAATTATTATACATTTTTTAGATGTATTTAGACTGTCTTTATATAATTTAATTCTGTCTTAATTTATTCATTCAATTGTGAATAATTATTATTAGATTCTACATGTTATAATTTTAAAAATTTATATTTTTTTACAACAAAATTATTCCCATTTACAGTGAACTTTATAGCTTAAAGCCAGACACTAGAATGTTTCGATTGTTTTACAGTAATTCATTATCAATGGCTTAATTTACAAAAAAAATAGTTTCTATGAACTTCATAGTATGAAGAGCTAAAAATAATAAACATGGGTATAATGTAACAAAAAAATTTATGATATTTTAATATGAATATTTTAAACGTATCATATCATAAATATCATATAAAAAAATTTTTAAATAGGGGTGAAAATTTATTTATAGAATAATTAAAATTGTTGAATGAGTAGAAAAATGTTCTCATTTTACAAGACTTCAGTTGGTAAATATGAGTTCATACGTCAAAAAAATTTACATTAAAATATCATAAATTTTTTTGTTACATTATACCCATGTTTATTATTTTTAGCTCTTCATATTATAAGTTCATAGAAAGTATTTATTTTTTTTTGGTAAATTAAGCCATTGAGAATGATTGCATAAAGCAGAGGTTCCCAAACTATGGATTGCGACTCAAAACAGGGTC
>JAQIXJ010000229.1:0-44197 GCA_034700185.1 Phthiracarus laevigatus
CATTTCATATAAACTTGTTTTAAAATGAAATTATAACATTTTAACGAATTCGTTAATTAACGATTTTCAAAGCCCTAATAATAACATTAAACGAACAACTAAGGCAATAAGGCTGATCAAATAACCCATTTCGCATCCCATTGCATGTAATAAAAGTGGTATGAGTTTTGGGCAAAGATAAGTCAAAGCACCAAATACGACCACAACTTCCTAAAACTTTAAATATAAATTATTAACTCATTACTGGCATGATTTCATTCCAAGATAAATGCCAAAAAATAACAAAATATTTACTGAACTTTTACAATAAAAATAAAGAGTAAAACTAATTACGAGTAAAAAATGCGTAAAATAAACATGTCAAACTGTCAATGAATGCGCAAATAAATACTTTTCCAATTACAGTATATCAGTATTATTGTATACTTTCACTTTTTTTCTCTGCAGATTAACATTTTGGAGGACGAACATGCAATTCAACTGTTAGAAAAGTACAAAAATTTGGCCGAACAGTTAACAACAGTAGACATATAATTTGAAAAAACAAGTCATTTAAAAATAATCATAACAAAAAAACATCAAAAAACTTGTATTAAGAAACAAATAAAAATTTTATTTTAACTTAAGTTAATTAACAAAAAAACAAAAGGTGAAAATATACATTTATTTTCAATTAAGAGAATAAAAAATAATCAAAGTTTCATAAAGTTTCCCACAAACCTTCATAAGCTATCAGTAAATACCAAAATATACATAACTTCTAATTTTGAACTTATTGTTTTGCTAGTTTTTAAAATTTTGGGGATTATCTTGAGTAGCGGTATTTGCCTGCTGTATTAATTTGGTGCGCTTTCGAGAATATAGTTGCCAATGTAACAGCATTTGATCCTCAATGAACTTTGAACACTGACTGCTCGACAATTCGCGCCTAAAATGTTCGTATTGCAACAGTTCTAGAAAGTGTAAACACATTGGGTATCTAAACGAGGATTAAGTAGCAAATTTTAATTAGAATTTACAATTTAAATTTTGCGAAATTAAACTTCTAACGCACTTCAAGTGTTTCGCGTAATCCGGGGTTTTCCAGTATTGTAAATATTTAATGTAATTTACGAACGTTTTTTCCTTGAAGTATCCGCGTTGTGCCAAATCTGCAAAAATAATCAGTTAAAAAATTACCATAAAAATATTCTCAAGAAAAAAAAATTATTTTGTCACAGATAAATAAATTCTTAATTGAACGATAAATATTTGTCCGAAAATTAATGTTTAATTATTTATTTATTAGAAAAAACATAACATTTTTTAATTTAAATATACGGGAAAATTTTTACCGTTTATCACAATTTTAATCTCTAATGATTGTATCTCAAAAAACATTTCCCATTGCTATCAAGTGTGTATCGCAATAATTTTTTTCTGCCCTTTTTCCTGTGAGCTTATTTCGAGCTCATTAACATATTTCTAAATTATACGTGCGATAACAGTGTTTATGATGCATACGCACATACGAGAAAAATTCAATGCAATGGATAAGAAAAAAATTTTGGTCAATATTATTTATTTAATAGTAAAGAAAAAAGTTATGCTCCGATATAGCCAACATTATTATACAATCGAGAAAATGTATAAAATATTATCATTGAAAATCAATTTAAAAACGTTATTAACGTTAGATCGAATGATTCGCAATGTGTTTATATACTTACAGTTCAAATAATTAGGATTTCCCAAACATTGTACAAACTCGAGTTCAATCTGAAAACGCAACCGATCGTCACTTTCTGTCAATAAAAAAACAAACAAAATAAAACCTAATTGTTCGCGTGATTTCAATAAATACTGAATAAACGCAGATAAGAAAACATAATTAATACAGAAGCAAATAATAACAATTTATTTGATTAAAAATATTAAAAAATTATTTAGTCAAAAAAAACCAAACCCAAAATCTATTGATACAAATACGTGAAAATAGAAAAATTAAATCTAATAAAAATTCTAATGTTCGTTAGGTTTGTCAGGTTTCGCATTGAATGTCTGCCATAATGATTGTTCGTCGAATGGCTCTTCATTAAGCGATTGCGAGTCACTCAACAATTCACTAATTCTAACAAATCTAAATAAATGATTTTCATCATTTAAGTGATTTATTGAGGCAACAGAAACGCAATGATCGTTATCCAGTAAACTCTCTTCAAATGACCACTCAATTAATTGTTTTCCGTCAACAGTCACAACTGTGTCACGAGTTATATCATTGATTTTGAGCGCAGGTGTGGCACAGTTAAAGCTAATGCGCCTTAAATCCAATGAAATCCCAATTCCCTGCGCTTTAACATAACTCTCTTTCAAACACCATAACCGTATGAAACGCGAAAGCCTCGCACTATCGGTATTACCGCAGTTAATAAAACTCCACTCGTTTGCCGAAAACTGGCGATTCATTACGCGAAAAAAATCGTTCAAATTGCGTCCACCAGAGTATTCGATTTTCATGACATCGACTCCAACTTTGCCGGAATCAGACGCAGCCATAACACAATAATCGCCGGCGTGAGAGATATTAAAGTCAAATCCATGGCTATTCTCGTTAATCATTGGTTCAACGATTATAGGCTTTCCTCTGTCGCTTCGACCGAATCTTATTTGATTATAGCGCAAATTTAAGCACTGATTCACCACTTTTCTCATCATTAATCTTCCAATAAGTGCTGGTTTTGCGTCTTTTTTGAAAACGAATCGATTGATTCGCTGTCGTTCTTCGCTCTGAACGCAACGCATACCACACAGCCATTCATCGCGCGTTGGCTTCCATTCCGATATATTCATTGCCCAACGAATACATCGATTAACGCGCATTATGTTATTATTATTACTTTTATCAGTATTTCCAACTATTTCTGCCATTTTTTATTATCATTATTTTTTATTAATGATTCGCGAAATTTATTTGTTTACAATAAAAAGTCTAATCTAAATACCGTTTAGTCTTATAGGATATATGTAATCGTTACCTCTTAGAGTTGGCATTACTTTATTTTCAAGTTTTGGCATAATCTGATCCATAATTAATTGAAATGAACCATTTGTTAAATAATAGTAATAATTACTGATTAAAAACCCATTGAAAATCGTTTCACACTTTACTCGTAAACAATGCATACATCAATTACGTAATGAATGAGAACTATACGCGTAAAGCACGTGATTATTTTAGTTGTGCCACTCTTTTCGTTATCAATTATTTTATTTAATTTTTTAATTGTTTAGTGAAATATTTTCCATAAATTATATTTGCGTAACATGCGGTCAATTACATTAAACTCAGTGATATTATTGTTCGTACCGCTAATAGCTGTAGCGTTAAGCAAAACGCCGGAAGAGTTTTTTTCGGCTCACAAACAGCACACGAATAATTGGGCAGTTTTGGTGTGCGCTTCCAGATATTGGTTCAACTATAGACATGTGGCTAACGTACTGTCTATTTATCGCAGCGTTAAACGATTAGGAATACCGGACAGTAGAATAATATTAATGATCGCCGACGATATGGCGTGCGACGCCAGAAATCCAAAACCAGCCATGATTTTCAACAACGCTCATCACCACATTAATGTCTATGGCGATGATGTGGAAGTCGATTATAGAGGTTACCTAATTAATCATTTAAAGGATATATTTATCTAATGTTTATTGATATTTCAGGATACGAAGTGACAGTTCAAAACTTTATACGCCTATTAACGGGTCGCGTTCGCAGCGGAACACCAAAATCAAAGCAATTGCTAACAGACGAAGGAAGTAATGTACTCATATATATGACTGGTCACGGAGGCGATGGGTTTCTCAAGTTTCAAGATTCCGAAGAAATAACTGCCGTTGAATTGGCTGACGCTTTCGAACAAATGTGGCAAAAGCGACGTTACAATGAAGTGTTGCTTATTGTGGACACATGTCAGGCAGAATCGCTTTCGCAAAAGCTATACTCACCCAATATTCTCGGTATCGGTAGTTCTAAGGTTGGAGAGGATTCGTTATCACATCACGGCGATCCAACTATTGGCGTTTACGTTATCGACAGATATACTTATTACGCGTTAGAGTTTCTCGAAAAAGTCAATATTGATAGCGATAAGAGTTTGGGCCAATTTTTAGGCGTTTGTCCGCGAAAAGCTTGCATATCGACAGTGAGTGTCAGGAAAGATCTATTCAGACGCGATCCGAATAAAGTGCCGTTAATAGACTTCTTTGGTAGTGTTCCTAAAGTACAGCTCATGCATATTGAGTCGCAAATCGATTCGATTGATATTAAAACTGACGACCAAAATATTATTCTGAATAAAACACAATATAAGATAACACCGCAACAAACCAAACATAACTGGCATTATGTCGAACCATTTCCCTTCGATTTCGCATAAAGTTTTTGTTATTTTCTGATTCCTTAATTTGTACATAATCCTAAGTAAATATTATATTTATTTAATAATTTAAATTTAGTTATCAATAAATCTAAAATAAATAAATAAATTGTAACACACTTTTTTACTTATGTAATATTTATTGAAGCATTTATTGAGAGTACGATACAATTAAAAAAATTTTAAGACATATCGTTTTTCGCGGCTTAACTTTAATAATGAAACAAAAACAACTTTTATTTCTTTTAATTTGTTTGTACGGTTTGTGTTAATGTTTAATAAGTGGTATATAAGGCTCAACAAATATTTTTTTTATTTTTTATTTAAACGAAAGGCTAAATTTTCATTGTATTCCTGCCATTATTTCGATAAAAGCACCATTAATAATGAACGAGATAACAATTATCTTTTTTCATCTTTGAAAAGTATATATAAGTTAATATGAAAAATTACATTTTGTCATGATTAAAGTTAATACCGTATGTATAATATTATTATTATTATATAATAATTATAATTTTGTTGCGATGAGAGTTTTTTTAAATATGATAACAATTTAATAATAATAATAATAATAATAATAATTAGCTAAATATAGAAAGAGCGAGAGCGCGGAGAAAAAATGACAATAAAAGAAATACAATTAAACTTATTATAATTAATTAGTTTTTTGTTTTTAATAGTTTTAATAGCGGATTTTTAAAAAATAATTAATTTAATTCGAAAATATAATAATAATTAATAATTGTAATGAGATTTGTGTCGTGTTTTCGTGTTTTGTACCAAAAATAAAAGAAACTAAATCTAATTTTATCCCTAAAAAGTAAAATTCTTGAAGCAATACTTATTTGTTTTTTAAATACAGAATATTATTATTTTGATAAAATATATTATACATTTAAAATAATATTATTGTTTGATGAGAAGAGGAGTAATTGGTTTTACAATTAACTTATTATTTGAGTGTTGTGAGTATTTGAGCCATTAATGAAGTTTTTTGTTTTGTTTATTTTATATATAAATTATTTAGTCGTTAGAAAGTTTTAATAACTTGAGAAAAAAAATTCATTTCGGTTTAACACAAAATTTTCTTTCAAAAAAAATCGGGTAAAACGATGTTAATGTACTCGAAAAAATTATCAGTTTTACGGCGACTTGTTTTTATAATATGACAATTAATTTCTATTAACTCAGAAATAATTTTGTGTTTGTTTTATTTCTGAACGGTTTTGTACAAAAACTTTTGTTACTGTTGCGTGTAATTACTTGTATCAGTATTGAAAATAATAATTATTAAATAAATATATATATTTTCACAAATTCTCTGTGGTTTATGTTTAATGTTATTTTTTTCTGTTGAAAATTATTTTTATCACTCATATATTAAAAAATGAAAACAAACCAAAAAAAAAAGTTTGAAATATGTTGTATCAAACTTATATTTATAACACCGCTATTAAAACATCGAATATTTTTTTCCCATTATTATTAATAATTGTTTGTTTTATATATATAATTATAAAGTGATTGAAGACACAAAATAATAAAAAACATTGCCTAATAATTAATTCCCATTTCAATTTCTATTCAAATGTTTTGATTTTTGTTTGAATAAAAAAATGACTTTTTAACAGTTAATTAAATTAATAAAATAGAAATGAAAAAAATTAATATTAATTAATTACAATCAAATGAAAATAATTCAATATTAGCACTGAAATAAGCGTTCATAATAATAATAAACAAATATAAAAAACAATAATTTACAAACAAATCATTGATCGTTTGACAATCAGAAAAAGAAAGAGATATTAGAGAAGACTTATGTGGTCTGACCACTCACTCAAAGACAATTTTTTCTAAAATATCACACCTGTATTCAAATCATCACTTATATTAGTTTTTAGTAATTTTCTTTTTTCGTTAAAAAGAAAAGAAAGAGACTCATTCATTTGAAACAACGAGATTGCACTTTATATCTACCAGTGTGAACATTGGCATATGTTCTTATAACAAAAAAGTTTTTTTTTAATAACAAGTTCGATTATAAGAACATTTATATCTTTCCTATATAGCATTTCTTATAAAAACGATTTCATTATACATTGTCTGCGAGATAAAAAAGAATAAATAAATATATATATAATAAAATGCACAAAAAAATAATATTGGAAAGAAAAAATTGATTTTGCATTCAATGTTATATACTATATAACAGAGTACCCTATAATTTTTTACTTTTTTGGAATTAAGATTAAGGAAAATTATCAAAAAACAGTTTTTATAAGATGTGCCAAAACATGTATTAACCATTAATCTGCGAATCTCTAATGTATTGGACTTTTAAAAAAGTTTTGATATTTTAAAACATTTTAGGAGCCGTTCACACGTGGAAGACTCCGTCAAAACAAGAGACAACATCACTTAATTAACAACTCATGACAAAGTTGTGTGTCTATGCGAGTGTTATTGTGTATGAGCATGAGTTTAACAAAACACATCACATGAGAGAATTAAATGGACACATAATGCTTATTTATTGCCGAACTAATTAAGAACAAAAAAACTACATAACTCTTTCAGAGTTAAAGTAAGGGAGGGAGAGAGAGAGAGAGAGAGAGTTCTATGTGCGCCGTGTTTTGACAACTCATTTACAAACAACAATTAATATCGCTTTTTCAGTTTTTAAAATACAAATGCCATCACATTTATACTTTTGATCATAATTTTTTTAAATAATCACGAATATATCCCAGATTTACATATTTACTGTGCACTCTATTTACAAAGAAATAATGCGCACACACGCGTTACACAATCAGACGAAACACTTTTACAAACTTTTTGTTTAAATTAAAAACTCGTTAAACACAATTCAACAATAATGACCATTAGATATGATCTCACTTTGATTTCTAAATTCCTGTACAGTTTCTTGTTTTATCACATTTTCATTCTAATGTTTCGCTAATTCTTATAAAACCCAAACAATAACAATAAATGTTCTTGAAAACCCCTCAATAACAGCCACATAATGGCAAAAATTAACGTTTTTTAAGACTTTAAGCCGTTTCGACCACTTTAACTAGAATGCACTAACAGACAGACAGACGGAAAACTTATTTAAGCTCGACTTTGGCTATTCGTGTTCAAAGCGAGTTTCACAATTAACTTATATTTGAGTGTCTAGTATTTGAGCCATTAATCTAATTCATATCAAATCAAATTCAGATAACAATAATAGTAATATAATAATGATTATTTGTCACACGTTCCCTTATGAGTTAGAAAGACGTTTTTTACAACTCTTAACTTTAAAAAACATCTTTTACAACAAATATAAATCGTTTACCGATTTGGGTCCTTAAAAATTCAGTTTTCCGTTCAGTATTTTTTAAATCACATATTCAATTATTCAGAACTGGTTTGTCTCTGTCATACAGCAAACATATTCTGCGTTTAGTTATCTCTTTAATTGAAAATAACAATAATTAATAAATAGTATTATTTTCACAAATTGTTTGTGTAATAATTGTTGTCTATGTGTATCTATTTTAATGTTTCGTAAACATTTAAAATTATCACTTATATATATATATTTAAAAACAAACCGAGAGTGTGTTTTAAAATAGTTTGTTATGTAAAATCAAACTATGTTTGTTAAGACCGCTATTAAAACATTACAATTATCTCATTATTAATAATAATGCGTTGGTATTATATTTATATTATATATATAAGTATAAAGTGTGTGATATTGGAAAAAAACAAAATAAAATCATTGCCTAATAATTAATCCCCATTCAAATATTGGTTTTGAACTTTAAAAAAATGACTTCACATATTAATTAATAATTAAATTTAAAAAAAATAATAAACCAGAAAGAAAATAATAATAATAATAATTCATAATAATAATAATAATAATGGTTACAATTAAATGTCATAATTGAATATTAGCACTAAAATAAGCGTTCAAAATAATAAAAAACAAATATAATGTTTATAAAACGATACTTTACAACAAATAATTGATCGTTAGACGATCGGAAAAGGATAGTAGAATAAGACTGTTTGTGGTCTGACCACTCATTCGAAGACAATTTTCAATATATAAGTTATATATATATCACACCTGTAATCAAGCATCACTTATTTTTCGTTTTAGTGTTTAATTTTTTTTTCGATATACTTTTTTTGAGAAAAACAACGAGATTTGCAAATGAATACTCTATTAAATAAGTTTTTTTGTTTTTGTACTTAAAAAAAGATTTAAATATAAAGTTTTTTAATACACAGAACTAAACAGAAATCATCTATACTCGCATTTGAAAACAAAAAAGTTTTCCGTTTAATTGAGAGATTAAAATAAATATATACCGCTATACTGTGTATAGAAATGAAAAATAAGAGAATAAAAAATAATAATTGGGAGGAACAAAATTAATTTTGCATTTAATGCTAAATACTATATAATAGCGTCACACACTTAGAGTGCCCTATAATTTCTTTTTTTGATTTTCTGTGAAATGAATAAAAACAAATATAAAAGAGGAAAACCTTGTTACAAGACGTGCCAAAAAATGCTTTTAAAGCCAAACTGCAAATCTCTTATATTTATTGGACTTGGAAAAAATTTTGGTTATTTTTTTGTTTTTTAACGTTTTTTTAGAGCCGAGTTCACAGTCGTCGACTCCATCAAAACAAGAGAAAAGATCACTTAATTATCAACTCATGACTAAGTTGTGTGTGTTATGTATGGATGTATGAGTTCAACAACACAGCACACATGAGAGTTTAATGGGCACACAATGCGAGCATACAATGTATTGTCTGACTAAATAGGGATGAAAATGTACAGTTATGCCATAACTGCACATGTAATACCGATATCGATATTTTCCATATCATAGAAACATTTTTATTTTAGTGTGCGCTGTGTGTTTCAAACTCATTTACAAAACTGAAAATAACATAACAAAGAATATCGTAAATTACAATTTTTGTTTCACTAAAATTTGTTTGTTTTTCTTTTAACACTTTCCCATCACATATATATATTTTTGATCATATATCGATTATTTTCCATTAATAATAATAATCACAATTATATCCCAGTAATTGCATATTTACCGTGCACTCGTATTTGTATAGAAAATCGAGCACACCTTTACAGTTGACAAGTATCAATCAAACGAATTACAATTTTTTCGCGTTATTCGTAAACTTCAACTTAAAAACGCTTTTCGGTCAAATGCACACAACAATAAAACAAGAATGACCACATAGAGTAATAGCTCACTTTGGTTTCAAGTTTACTTTTATCACATTATATATTTTTTCGAATTGCTATGTATGTATCAATCAGTTTCCAATAAAAAGAAACTTTCTTGTTATTTAAACTCTCTTGTAGAGACAGCACACTTAACAACTTTTTTCATTTTCAAAAAACTAGACTTTTTTCTTCAAACCAAAGTGAGCTAAAAAAATCGCTTTTTTTCTTCTTCAGAAAAAAAGGTAAAAAGGGAAAAGAGAGAGAGAGATGAAAGTTTTACAGCAAATAATTATCAATAGATATATTATATAATAAAATAATGCGTTTGCGAAACAAGTAAATTGAATTAAGAGATGGGTTTTGAAATTCGTTCAATGGAATGGGCTTTGCCCACAATTACGAGTGATATTTCAAAAAATGGTAACGTTTATATATTTACATAAAATTATATAATGAATGAAAAAGACTTGAAATTGTTTTTTTCTTCGCTGAAATAACAGTTAAGTGTTTGAATAATTCATAAATGATAAAACATTCATTTTCAAACATTTGTAGCAAATTGTTTTTTTTTTGCGTTCTCGTTAACTTTTAAACTAACATACGACTCTTTTTCAGTCATAGTTATTTCATTATTTAAGATAACGATTTTTGTTTGTGGAACACAAATTGTCTATCGATCAATTTTTTTCGTTCAGTTATACCTATATTTGACAGAAAAGAGTACATTTCGTTAAATTTATAATATTTATTATTGGGCACCATAGCATTTAGACGCGTAATAATTCTAAATTAGTTAATCTCCATTCATTAGCTATTTAAGCATTTTCGTATCACTTTTTTTTGATAAAAATCCCATTTTTAAAAGGAAAAATTTAGTTGAATAGATGAGTCGTAAGCTTCGCTTACTATTAAATTATTTTGTAATAAAGCACTAATTTTCAGTAAATTCAAAATATGTACTGAAATGTAGACTTTCCTGTCGTAACTATAATTATAACTAACAAATACCGAAACAGTTATACTCGGTATTGGTATTTCGGTATATTTAGTGGATAAGACTACGTTCGCTAACGTTTTGATTTGAATAAGACTCTAACCTCAAAAAAACATTGATCACAATAATTAACTATTCATATTAACTATAATTAATAAAGCAGTCAATTGAATGGTAAGTTCTGTGTATATGTAATTTAAGAGCAAAAATGTTTCGTTGAATTGAGCAAAAAAACGGATGAATTATATATATTTACAATAACTTTTGATTAGTGATTTTTTAAAAATCAACAAACAATCAAAAGCTATTCAAAAGTTACGCTTAAATTATTAACCATAATTGTTTAACGTCTAATAAGTTAGACACATATACAAGTATAAGAGATTATTTAACTCATCAATCAAGTATTAGTTTTTGTTTTTAACGCGATTAGTAGTATATTGAGTATATTAATTGATAAAAGTTTTATAAACCTTTTTAGAGACTAATAATGAAAGAGGTGTTTTCAGTCTTAGTGTACGTCTATGTGTTAATGTCGTTAGTATGTGATACTATTCAAGTTTCTCTATCGCTATATTGTTTTCTCTTCACAACCTAATTATATTAATTAATTAAGTTATGGTAATTGTAATAATAGATAATGTCGCCATAAATCATTCAATATTTCATATGATTGACTAGATTGATACAATACAATCAATGCGATACAATGCGATTCAATGCGATGTTCATTCGAGTAATTGTGAAAAGTCAGGATTAGGGTTTGATGTTTGAAACTGATGCTGCGATGCTGACGATGCGTGAGCTGATGCCGCGCTTGTCGTGTTGTTTGACTCATTTGGATGCTGTTGTTTATGGTGGTGAGATAAATGAGACTCGTTTGTAGCAATGCCAGCTCCACTGTGAGCAGTAAACAGGGACAGTCGCGACAACGGTGACGCTTGAACTGCTGCGAAACTCCCATAAGGATTTGTAAGCCCTGGAAATGCTTCGTATGGGTTTGTTGAACCTCTAGATTTATGTCCTGCAGCTGTAGCTAAGTTTGATGAAGCGCCTGCAGCCGCCAACCAACTCGATGTATGAGCTGCTAATGGAGCCGGCATTGAGGTTGGAGTTGAATACAATACGCGAGCGGCAGTCGCTGCTGAACACGAACCAAATGACATATTATCTGGTGATATTGGACTCGAACCTGGGCTCCGGTGATGAGGTTGTAGTTGAGATTGAGAATGAGAATGAGAATGAAGGGCAGGATTTTGTAGTGATGTCAAAGCACTCAGTGGGTCTCGAGAAGCGCTTGACTGATGAGCGTATTTTAGCTGCAGATTTTGTGGACTCATTGTCTCATCAGGTGTTGACATCCCATGATGTTGATGCGGATGTTGCTGTTGAGATATTTGTTGAGCCGATCGATTATTTTGAGACGCTATGGAATGCTCTATTGGTGGGGGAGAGTCTTCATCAGTGCTTGATCTGTTAAGTTGAGACTGATCTCGAGGTGAAGATTCTGGAGCACCGAGAGAATAACTGGGGCCTTGAGATGAGTGGACCTGCAATAGACGCGAGTGACCCACTTGTCTGCGCTGTCCATACCGTTTAGCTGGCAATGTTCCAGCGTGTCTCTGCATATGCGTTTTCAAATTTCCTATCAATCCATAGAAAGTTATGACAACAAGTGTAAAATCAAACTTTTCATTACAGTATTACAGTAATTATGATTAATACCTTTTTGCGAAAAAGTTTTGCCGCACAAACTACACGGAAATCGATCGTCTTTATTATGAGTACGAATGTGTGTTTGCATGTTCCCCTTTTGAGAGAAACTTTTGCCACACACACCACACGCGAATGGCTTCTCTTTCGTGTGCACGGATCGCACGTGTGTCTTCAAATTACCCTTTTGTGTGAATCGTTTACCACATGAATCACAGCCATAATCTTTCTCTCCGGTATGGATTTTCATGTGCGTGTCCACGTTCCCCTTTTGGGTGAAACTCTTACCGCATATCTGCTTAGAAAGAAGTTTTGTTTTAGTTTTTATTTTCTGTAAGCCGTACGTGTTAAATATTCAAATTTAAAACGCATAACAATAATAACAAGTTTTAAAAAGAAAAAAGAGACGAGTTTTCTTTATTACCCCATATTATCTTTCTATTATTAAAATTATTATATATAATTGAAATGATTTGGAAAGAGAATATCTTTTATTATTATTAAAATTTATTTTTGTTTTAAAGATTAACAAAAAATAAATGGTTATAAATAAGAAATCATTTGGAGAAATGAAAGAAAAATAAATCTACAACAAGACGGTCTTTAGTTATAGAAAACGAGTTCATCACGAATAGTTTTTTGCTCAAAAAGGAAAAAGGAAAAAACAAAAATTTCAGTGAAGTCACGACGAAATAAAATAATGCTTTTTGTGGGACCGCTCGACACTTCTCCCACAGTATCTGTCTCTTCCATAAGAAAATTTAGTAGAGGTTAGTATAAATGTTGCTGAGTTACGATCTTAGATTATTTAAATAATACTATCTCGTCGCTTCTCTCTCCTTCTCTAAGAATTATATCCACAATATAGCCTTTATGTTATCGGTCGATCTTTTTAAACTCAATTTCAGTTAAAAAACTTTTTGCTATTTTTGTTTTTATGAATCTTAAAAATTTGTGCTCCACATGATAAACGCAATTAAGAAGCAAAGGCTATCACATAATGCAGAGGAGAATAAAAAACAAGATAACGAAAAAGAGTAAGAAAAGAGAGAGAAGAGGAGAGAGAGAGAGAGAAAGAGGAGAGATAAAAATAAAGGTAACTAAAGTTTAATATAGTGCACGTAAAAAGTATTTAAACCTAAATCATGTACACATTCAAAGAGATATTGACATTATTTCAAGTTCAAGCTATTCATTTAGGCCAATGCTAACTCTTTTTTGAATCCAGTTAAACAGGATCTCTCTTTTAGTAACTATGAAATAAATTTTACTAAATTTCCCTAAAAAATAAAATTTGGGAGAGAGAGAGAGAGAGAGAGGAGAGGAGAGAGAAATTAATTGATAACTACTCATTAGAGTTTTATATAAAACTAAAATAAGAATAATTTTGGTATGGCATAATTAAACTCATTTAATACATACATGACAAGCATATGGTTTGTCTCCGGTGTGAATCATCATATGCGTCTTTAAATTACCTATCAATTAATTTAATGATCCGTATTATATATGCGATTATAAATAGTCTGTATTATTATTAGTTAATACCTTTCTGTGTGAACAATTTGTGACACACAGGGCAGAGGAACTGCTTATTAGTAGAATTTCTGGAGCGAGACATAGTCGAAGAGGACGCCGATGCAGCTGAAGATCGTCTATGAGCGGTGTGATGATGATGGTGGTGGTGATGCTGAGGTATACCCGACGGAGGAGGATGAAGATGAGCGGGATGTGGATGGAGATGAGAGGCGGGCACACCGGAAAAGTGTGGCGATTTGTGTGAGTCAGATGAGTCGTTTGGATTCATTCTACTTGAGCACGTGGTAGTTATGTCTAATGGTTTCATAGATCCCGCACTCACACATATACTTGAATACTGTTGACAGATATCGCACGGATATGGCTTATCTTTAAATTCGGGATGTGGGCATTTATGACCACTAAGACCCGAATGAGGATGCGAAGAGTGAGTTAATAGTATATCAGTGGGTGAGCCCGATGAGGGTCCCGGTAGAGGTCCTGGCGATACAGCACTAATCGCTGATGGAGGACCACTCAATGTCGACATTTTTTCTAAATAACTTGACGCTGCGGCTAATTGCGAAATACCAGAAGTTGCGAATTGATGAAGTGGATTCTTTTTTAGAAAAAGATCTGTTAGACTCGCTTGATATCCAGGCCATGGGGACTTTTGACTCGCGGCTGCTAATGACGATGGACTAACCCATGGAAAAGCACCGTTTTGCATGTTTTATAATATCAACGCCGGAATAAACAGCGTTGGTATCGCAAACCAGTCTTCTGGAGGGCGTGGAATGCCTAATGTGATTTATACAATTTAATTACATTTATAATCATAATAATGGCTAATTCAAAACATATCATTAGTAATTGGGGGATCAAAACTTAAACATGTACTTTAGTTATAGTGAGTGTAGGAGTAGATGGAGAAAATATCTTTTTAGAAATCGATTCTTAAACTAAGTGTCGATCAAATAAATAACTAACAGATATATTTTTTCGCGTGAACTTCTTTGTTTCCCAAACCGAAAAATCTGATTGTGATCTTTGAGCAACAATAAAAAAATATACTGTTTAACAATGACATGCATGAGTAATATTATTTAAGATTTTGATATATGATATATTTCATTGAAACATGCAGATAACAGTAAATTTAGCAAAAGCTTTTGTGTTCAGCCTTGAAAATCTGAGCGTTTCATTTGCGCCCCGGAAGAGCTTAAAATAATAAACATTTCCATTGTGCCAGAATATTTTAACTGATTTTCTACCAGTAATTGCGACTTAATGCGATAATTACGAAATTTTTAACATTATATTAAATCATGAAAATAATATTTTTTCCTCCCGAAAATAATTACCACTGGTCTCTATACAGTCTGTATAACCGAATACTATGATTAAAAAGGGCATTAAAAGAGACCGATACGTTATTTAAAGTTTCGGTGTTTAGGGATACACTGGTTTAGATTTACGTCAAACCAATATCACATGATTTTGCAGTTGAAAGATGAGTTGAAAATTATTTTTGACAATTTTTAAGTTAACTGTAAGCCCGCATAAGAGCTAGTTTTTTTATTTATACAAGGAATAGCAAAAATATTAAAATATAGTTGCGTTCTATGTAATCATTTTCTTTTCATTGCTTTTTCTCACTCACTCTCCACCTCTCGTTTTACATGTTCTCACTCCCCATATCTACTGTATAAAACCTGTCAAATATAAGAATAACCTTACAATTTAATCTCTATTTTTAAGCATAAAGGCCTCAAACATACTGCAAAATTTGTAAAATAGAGCGAACTACCATGTATTACATAATTCAAACACTTACGCACAAAGACACATCAAATTGAACAGATTTCATCGCAACCGTACTATATTTAAGTTATAAAACTAAATTTAACTTTCGCTTCAGCTATGGTTTTCGTGAGATTAATTATTTATAATGGACAGGCACTTAATACTTAAACCTTGAGCCTTGGATTCGCTTAAAATAAGCGCTAAACCAATGCTTAAGATTAGTAAAATAACAGCTGTATAAGACAAACACCGTATTAATTATATTTAGTGATATTAAAATAACTTATTAATAAGACTTAAACTCTCTCTCTCCCTCTCTCTCCTCGCTCTCTAACCCTTAAAGAAAAAAGTAAGACTAAAAGCATGTAAGCAAAAAAAGTACAAATACAAGCATAGAGTCTTGTAAATTGCATTCAGAAAATTAAATGTTTTAATTACTAGCGATGAGTGACGTTATGTTTATTTTATGAAACCATGCTATCGTTATATTTAGCATAGTTAGAAGAAAGGTAAAAAAAGAATGGGAATAATAAGTCTTCTTATGTTTCATAAAAATAAATTTTCTCATTAGAGTGTGTAAATTGAGTAAAATAATTGCTACCAACAATGTTTAAATTAGACAGGTTTTACTGTACTTAAATTTTCATTAATCATTCTTTTAATCTCCATCTCTTACTTTTCTTTCGTTAGCCTTAAGGAGGCGTACAGTTGGACAAAATGTCAGCTTTATAAACTAACTGCCTGTTGACAACTCGAAAAACTCAAAACGAACGGCACAACCAAACAACAAATAAAAATATTTTGCATAATTTCGTAATTGAACAAAAATCTTGTGTTATTTCTCGAAAAATTTTTTAAATTTATTTTGCTTTTTTTTGTTTTTGTGTGAACGTAAAAAACATAAATATTATCTTTTGGAAAATTAAGGTCCAATCTTTTTTTGGTGGACTCGTTTGTGTTGTTTTAATCGCTAATAAAGGGGTAAAAACTTTTGTCGGCACTGCTGAGGTAAATTGAGATATATTTTAGTCAGTGACAAATATATACATCCAACAGATAACCTCCACTTCCGTGAAGTTCAAAAATATTTTTAATTAGTAATATTCATCATTTATTTAAATAATTAATCGGTCATTAACTACATGATTCTTTTTGCAACAGCAAAGCAAACAAAGAAGTAGTAATTAAAACTCGTAATGTACCGTATCATTAGTCTCAGTCTCTCTCTCTCTCTCTCTCTCTCTCTCTCTCTCTCTCGCAGGTGTGGTTCTAGACATTGGCTATATTTTTCGTAAACTTTAAAAGAGTTTTTTGCGATAGAATGAACACCTTATGTAAATCACACAAACTTTTCAACAATTTTTGTTTCGAAGTAATTTTTAACTTAAACATGTCAATCATAATACTAAAGAAAAACAAAAACCGCTTTTAAAAACTTTGGATAGAGTTCGGCATTAAAAATCTAGTAATTCTTAAAATACATAAATAACTGAAATGATTGAAGTTTGTTTTCATTTCCAGATACTTGTCATTTCTATTCCTATTCCTATTCCTATTAATACGAATATTTGAAACATTATTTTCGACTTATAAAAAAAGTTGCTAACATTTTCAAATAAATCTCTGTCTCTCTCTCCCCCTCGAAAAAATAAAGATATGTTTATTTTAATGAGGAAACACTTTTATCGTGAATAATTTTTATTAAATTAAAAAAAAGCAAATATAAATTTTAAACCTTTTTCGCTCTTCCATAGAATTAGGCAAACGTAGAAGTACTTATCGAAAATAATAATTCACTTTTGGATAAAACAAAAAAAATTAACATAACGCGAATCAATGTTAATATAAACAGTCCCACACTTTATTGTGAAATGATACCCTTTTATTATATTGAAATTATATTCAAAAGATGAATTAGCAGAAAAGAAACAAAAACTCATTGCTATAATACGAACCATACAGATAGATATACAATTATCTTAATTTGATTTATGTCTTTTTATTTATTATTTTAATTCGGTGCTCCGAGAAATGCAAAGCGACTAAAAAAATAAAAGGTAAGAAAAATTTTCGGGAGAATATAAAGAAAAATTAAATTAATCAATAATGTAGATCACGCTGGAAACCATAAATCGCAGTCAAAGAAGAGTCAAATCGCAACAAATAATAAATAAAATGAAAACTATTTTACTAAATATTATCAATGGTAGTGACGTCACGCGTCACACCCATTACTAGTCATGAAAGTTTGAAGACCGCGCTGATGCTTAAGTTTTTTTCAATGAATACAAAATCAGGAGCTAAATGTAAAAGAAACGTTTACTTTTATTCTTAAAGTGTAATATTTTTTTGCGTATAAATATTTTGTTGTTTTTGAAAGCTACGGAAAAAATCCTCAAGATTTTTGTATTCAGAGAGTTAATTGTGGCAAAAAAATATAAAATGAAAATAAAAAATTGATGATATAATTAAAATGAATACAATAATTTCGATAAATATTTATAAAGATGTTTTGACTAAACGATATACCGGTAGCACACATTGGGAAATAAAACTAAAATAACCCCAAACAACAAAAAAGCAATCGATATGTTTATCAGTGTATTGTTTAATTTTTTCTTCTCTCGCTCTGCTTATGATGACATTTATTAAAGTACACATCATTTTTCTCCAGCAATAAATAAAATTCTTGAGATGCAATGTTTGTCTCACTCGAAGAAAAAAAATACTTGAGATTGAATGAGATTGAACTCAATAGAAGTGAATTAAACGCGCGCACAACTATACGAGAGAATGAAAAGAGAGAAACAGACAAAACAAACATAACAAAAAATAGATGTAATGTATTTAAGTCGATAAATTAAGCTCATATTGGGCACAAAAGAACAAAACAGAAGTGCAGACCAGCGAAGGGGTGGAGTGAGGAGGGGTGAGCAGTGATATCGGAAGTGCATGATACACAAATGAATTTATCGAACCATAAGCTCGATATACTTCGCTCAATGCTATGGTGTTGTTATTCTTTTTATATAAAATGTTAACTACACCATAATTAAACACTAAAATTATGGGTCGAAAAAAATCTATTCTGTTATAGTTAATAGTAGTGGATGAAACAACAATAAATTTTTTTGTATCACTCCTATTAGCGCTAAAATCAATTCTTCATCATAATTCTTTGTCAAATTTAAGCGAAAAAATGTCTGAATATATAGGAAAAAAGTCTCGTTGAATCCACAGAACAATAAACTAGACTAGACTGCAGTAACTTAGAGCGAGACTGATAGACTGCTGCATTTTTTACCAGATATACTGTATATCATCATTCAAACAACGCAATCGCCAGATTTACCCAAAATTAAACTTTTGGCCAATTTTTCAGCCTTTAATATACAAGTAGTAATGTTTTAGAGTTTTATTTTTCCTCCTCTTTTTCTCTATTTTTCCGCTCAAGTTAATTCAATTACTGGTCATTGAAACTGGTATTTTTTCTTATTTTGTTTTTTTTAAACAATCTCTTTTGATAACTTGCTTAATTTATTATCATTTATTTGGGTTTAAATACATGGTAACCCAAAACAGTAAGAACACATATTATATTATCGATCCGATACAACTGCAACATTTAAGGCGCGAGTGTAACAAAAAATTATTATTATTAATAATAATCTCCAGAATTTTGCAGGAATTTTTTTTCGGTCAATAATTGAGCGAAAAAAATTCCATCGAAAAAACTTTAGAAAATTGAAGAAAAAACTATAAATTACGATTAATATTTATAAGCGCTACACATGTGGGAGTTTTCGTTAAAATAAATGGGATTTTTTAAACTAAAAATCTGGTGTTGTATTTAGTGTTAGCAATTGGTATGAGTTGCGTGCACTCTGTATATCGCCAGAACCGGCTCAATGGCATCGCATTAGTTTACATGTTAGTTTTGAAATGATGGCATCACATGCGAAATACAGAATGAGATACGCCTGTGAGGCAGGGAATCATAAATGCAGACACTGTCTGTGCAATTGAAACAAGCAAAGGTCACATTACAGTAATACCAGCATATATCGAGTTTTTAGCCGAAAGGAGAGAGAATGGGTGAGAAGAAAGAGAGATAGAGAGATAGGGAGAAGAGATAGGAGCGTAAAGCATCACTGTTTTTAGTCATGCAGCGCTTACACAAACAATTTTGTTACTACTACTTGTGATTTAGACAATATTATTTTACGTTTGGGCTTTATCTGACATGACGGATAATTAGGTTGATTGCGAAATGACTTTAGACTGTCATTTCATGTGTATTCGCTTTTTCGTTTTTAGCTTTGTTTTACTTTCCCGTATACCGTATATCTATATATTATGCAATATACAATATAACAATATACCATATACGATACAGTATACAGTATACTGCGATGAACATAGATTAGCATTACATCAAATGCGTTCACTACAATACCAACGTTTCGTAACCGTAGTGCAGATGTACTACAGAATAGCTAATGCAACAGAAAACGCAACACTGTCTGCGTCTCAGACTCTCCAATGATGGGTCATTCAAGTCGACACTTAATAAAGAAAGAGTTTTAACGCTTTGCGCGCTTTTGTTATTCTTATCGTTTTAACTGCTGCCGCAATTTTCTCAGACAAAAATCATTATTAACTCAATTAAATTTTAACATAATTCTTGAATAGAAAATTACAATGTATTGAAAATGCAAATAAGATGCGTCTAATTAATAATAATAATATAAGCGTTATAGTTATACTTATTATACACCCCTCAAACGCAAAAACAAAAAGTGTTCACCAATTATAGTTATTATTAAATTAAATATTTACATTTAATAAAGTAAATATTAAAAATTTGTTGTTTTTTCTACACTACAAACTACAAAAAAACAATTTGTTTAAATAGTATTTATCTTTCGTGTTTATATATGTATAAAAAATTTTTCGCTCCTTTTGGTTTTTTAGAAAATTTTCTTTCTTGCGTTTTGTTTTTATACGCATATATGTTATGTATTGATGATTCCACTCTCTCTTCTAATTTTTTATCTCGCAAAATATTTTTAGTGTGTATGTATGTATGTGTATGTGTGTGTGAAGATTAGAGAAAATTTTTATCAATAAAAAAATAAACGTGCATTAGATATAATTTTTTTAATACATAATAAAAGTATACATAAGTTTCGTACAGTACAGCACATTATTTTGTGGTGAATGCACGCATTTATTGATTTTAGTCGAGTTGAACACACTTAATTTAAACTTCCTACTATGCCTACTTCCGAGGCTACGCCACTGGTATGTGACTGCGCACATATTTTTTTCGCCAACATGGAAAATTACCAAGAAATACGAACATTTTTTAAATAAATTTTTTTTTTGAAAAAAAACTATTATTAAACGAAAAAATAGGAACAAATTCGTTGAGCAAAGTGTGCGATTATAATGCTGTAAAAATTGTGACTAAGATTTCGACGTAATCCATGTAATTTACTGAACATATATAACGTTATAACACTATTATATATTTAATGTTTAATATAACTTTTAATATTAATTATACGTAAAATTTCAAAATATTTTCGCTAAAAGTTCGCGAATTATTTGGCGCAGTTTGAACGATAAAAATACTAGGGATTAGTCGTTTATATTTTATTATATATTTAACGGCATACCAAACTAGTTGAATAATTGAAATTGTTTAAACTAGTTTGAGGCGATTGCAGTATATTTAGGCTTGAATTTTCAGAGTGCTATGATCTCTAACAAGTAAGATAACGAATCGAAATTGTTATATAGCCGCTGCACTGAATGAGCCAAATCAAAATCATAAATTTCTAGAGGAAAAACTGATTATTTGAAAGCAGCGAAAAAAGCAAACAAAATAAAGCGAAAACAATTTTGATCAATCGTTCGCATTGGAATATATTGCCGCGAAAATAAGATATTTTTAATAATCTGAATACATTATAAATGATAGACACGAATCTATACGTTTCTACTATGATAGACTATTATGATTACTGAGAGATGATAAAAATTATCTAGTTATTTACCAATTTAGGTTTACCACTTTACCACATTTTGTATATAATTTGTTTATATATATTGTACGATTTCAACAAAAAAATATAAATAAAATATGACTCTTGTATTTATTAGATTAATTTAAAAATTTACAGCAAATAAATAATTAACCTTAAAGCGAAAAAGATTAAAATTTAAGACTTTAAGTAAAAATTTTGTGAGCAACTGTCTGAAAAATAAATAATTTCCCGCATTTAATTTCTTTAGGGAAATAATTTGACACATTTTTGCTGAAAATTTATTTATTTATTTAAATCATCATATTTAATAATTTGAATATATAATTATTCTTTATTTACTCTCTTGATATTTATATTATGGCATAAACTTTTATATTAAATATTATAACCAAAAAACTACACTATAAAAATATAAACACATAAATACATTTATTTGTACGCGAATTTATTTATGCGATAATTTAAATATTTATGAGATTTTTATTTTGTTTAGTTTTGCTTATGAGAAGAAAAAATAAATATCTGGATTGGGATCTATTTTATGTCAAAATCAATGCGAGCGCTGGAATGGCCAATTCCGTCAGATAGAAATGGTCGTAGAAAAGCGAAATATAGTTACAATTGTACTGCAGAGACATTAAATACTGTTCTCCTGACTATATTCCCCGGAAATATTCATTGATAGTATTCTGAACGATACGCCATAACATTTTATACTTTATTCCCTGTAATAAGCATTCATTCGCGTTGTCGTACATTTAGAGAAAACAATCGCCCTTTTTGTATTCATAGACAAAATACACTGTTATGCCCAAAATGTTACTCAAAGACTTAACAAACACTATAATTGACTCTCGAAGTTGGGAATGTTAATTACACTAATATCAATCTAAACCTTTACATCTCGGGTTTTCAACAATTTTTTGGGTTAATTTAAAAAAAGATAAATGAAATGAGAAAATTGTCGAAACTGACAACAAACATATATTTCTAAGTTGCAAATACGACATTTGGTCAACTCTTTTGGCTAACATTGGACCAATTTCTTAACCGTTTGAATATTTTGCTAATTGTTTTTGGCTTTTGCTTATTTGTCCAAACAGACAAATGTGAAGCGGAAATGAATGCAAAATTGGAAATACTAGAGAGAGTACAGCATTGCTAATTTGAATTTATGTGACATCCTCTTGAGCTAATATATATAAAAACATTCAGTAGATCGGCAAAGGAAAATGAAGCCCGAAGAAAAAAGCAGAACAGTAGTGGTTTTTTGATCCCAAGACATTTCTGCCTTCAAGTTAATGAAGTTCTGACTAATAAAATGGATGTTTCGGAATGAAGAGCCAGAATTAAACTGATCAATCATCAAAAAGGATGGTCTCTATCGCAAAACAAAGATTTCGTCTCATAATTTCTTAAGTAACCGAATGGACATTAAAGCTTTGGTAAATTCTAATTACTTTAAAAGTAATAAGTGTTGTCAATAAAATTTTTAACTAGTTATTCAACATTTGAAAAAAATCAAAAATTTAAAGAAAAATAATTTAATTTTCCCTAATAATTCAAATTTTCTAATACTAATTAAAGAATTTTTTAGAAAAATAATCGAAGATAACGCTAAAGATTGTAGAAATCATTAGAAATCTAATTAAGCTAAAACATTAAATATGTAAAAATACTTAAATATAATTTATAAAGATTTTTCTTTGAAAAAATTCAATTTTAAATTTGATTATTTTATTTGAATATTTAACATCTCTTTATGACGAACAACACAATATAAATATTATACACTGAACATCATAATCAGACGCTGATTTGATTTGACTCCGCATTAGATGAATAATTTTCGTAAAAAATTGCATTAAATTTAAGATTTTATGTAAAATAAACTCACAGAATAAACAAATAAAAATAGAGAAATAAATGTAAAAATTAAAAATTCAAAGGCCACGCAATATATTTCAATAAAAATAAGTGCCAAATTTTTCTTGGAATGACCGCTAGAATAAGTGCGAAGAAAATGCGATGTCGAGAGGAAAAATTATTTAAAGAGTAGATGAATGTGAAATGACAGAAATTAGGGAATCAGAAAATAGAGAACGAAATCCTTGAGATAAAGCCAAAAATCGAGTGAATTTTATGAATACGTTCGCAGCTCAATCAAATGCACAAAAGATGTTAGAGACAAAAAGACGCGAAAAAGTGACAAATCATTTCAAGAAAATAAAATGCCACAAAAGCCTCGAATAATAATACACTGTGAGCTAAAAATTAGATATTCTTAGTCATTCGTCTATTAATAATTCACAAAAAAATTATTTAGAAAAGGAAATTTTAAATGTAGATTTTAGTTCAATTTTGATAAAAACACGTACCAGTAGTTGGAAATGCTTAACCAAAAGTTATAAGTAAAGATATTTGTAATCAAAATAGTTCAGCGGTTTGATTATTAATAGACGGAAAACGATATAAAACTGTGCACTGATTTATGTTTTAAATCAAAGCAAAAATTTAAATAAACTTTCGAAAAGTATTGAGAATTTTCTCTTCCGAATATTTGACGTAATTATGGCGTCAATGATAACATTTGTTTGAGTTTGCATCACACAGACTCTCGCTTCTTATTGTGGGCGAGATTTAAAACAGATTCTACTTTGATAAATGTAACTCTAGAAATACTTTAGTCTCCGATCGAGTGCTAAACAGATAATTTCAGTCTGAGATTCACTTATTTATAATTATTTGCGGTTTTATTTCTTTTAAAATTAATGATGCCTTACGAAAAAACTTTCGATTTTTTTAATTAAGTTATGATATAATTAATTAAAGGCTTGAGAGTCAAAAAACGCAATAACAAATTTTGGTTTCAATACAAATTGCATTTAAGTTTTGATAATATAGAAGTTATTAAACGCAATGCGTTTCGAGCGCACCACATGTCTAAAAATTAGATAAATTTTTATCATTCATCTAAATATCTATGAAACACTTACTGTATTACATGTTTAGACAAATAGACTTTTTATGATATTTAATTTGGTTTTGGTTTTGTTTTCTTTCGGGGGAAAAAAAGAAATAAGAAACGAAAAAATTTAATTTTCACTCATTATTTGATCGATAGTTATAATCCAATTTATGCTTCTTAACACTTTTTCTTAATTATCTTTTTTGCTAAATAACAAATAAGAAAATGCGCAAATATATGTATATATATCTATGTGTATGTGTGTGTGTATTAAACGATTTTAAGAAAATCAAAAATGTACATATAAGAAGAAATATCAATAAAGATTAAACTTTAACCAAAACTGAACGTTTTAAATCAATTATCGTGTTATTAGATATTTTTGTTTTGCTTCTTTATTCGAACGCAACGAACATTTTTTTGCGCTTAATTACCGAAAAAAAGTTTTCTTTTTCTGCAACAGAAAAAACTTTTTTTAATAAACAAAAAACACAGTAAATAATAAAACAAAAAAAAAACTCGAATGTTTTTACGATTTATGATTCAAGTTTATGATTCACCGTTTTTTTAAACAAATTCAAAAAACTCAATACAATTGTTTCTTATTAGTCGCTGAAAAAAATTTGCTCAATAAAAACTTTAAATTAAAACTAACGAACATACTTAGGAATTGATCTTCAAAAGATCCAAGCAATTTACGAGTGTTTGGTTTGAGATTTAAAGTGGAATTTATTATTTGATTTAAAAAATTTATTATTTTCAAAGTCTAATAGGAAGGACAACAAAACACCCAGTTTTAAAATAAATACCCAATAAAGTTGTGCTGGCGATAAGATATTAATAAATTATGATTTACTAATGAATTTTGATTTTGAAAAACATGTTTCTATGAAAGGTTTTTAAAACTTATCAGCTTTTTTTCAGTGAATTCATAGTTTGCAACAAATTTTAAACGATACTGAAGTTAGTAATGAATAAAGATTGTTTTAAAATTATAATTTACGACATTAACATTTCAATCAATAAAAATACATTAAATATATTAACATTTTAAAATGTATATTTATTAATAAATAATAAAAAGGTTTCGGTAATTTTTTAAAACAATTCATGTATTTTGTTACTTTAGAAAATTGATTCGATACCAATATACAGTATAACTTTTCCGCCACTAACCTAATGCATACAGAAAATATGGCTCCAGATTTACATAAGAAAAGTATTTCGACTCAAATTACTTCCCGATATCGAACGACAAGTCGTTCTCTAAATCGTAACTCTGAAAAACTAACATCTATTACTCTACTTTAAATTGTGTTTTGAGCTGAAAGTTCACGCATATTAATTTTTTTGAACAGTATAGCTCTGAAAAGGGAGAGATAGATATCTCTCAAGAGCTCTTTTAGAAGGAAAACTTATACTTCGTAAAGTCCTTTTTATTTTATTTCTCTTCTGGCTTATTAAAAGCGACCTCATTTTTCATTAACATATCAATGCAATTATTTTAGTGCCTTAGCATTGAAATTTTTAATTATTAATTATAACTTATCAAAAGCGCTTATTATGCGAAACAAATTTTTGCAAACAAAAAACGCAATTAGCAAATGTGATCGAAGTTAAAACACTAACATATTTAAGTTTTTTCAATAAAATTTCCAAAAATACTAAAATATTTGCTATTTATATTTATATACAGATGTGTGTATTCTAAAAAATGTTGGTCAACACATTAATTTCTATTAGAGGCCAAAAATATGAGGTCTCGGGACAAAATAATAAATGCGTTACTGATTAAAGTTCGTCGATGTCCGTGACTTCAAGTTCATGAGGTCCCTGAGGCTAATAATTTGTAACTAATCTGCACAATTTACAGATGGAATTATTTCTTTTAGTTTTCTTTCATTTATTAAAAATACTGTAATCAAGTATTTATTAGTCTAATGGTTCGAAGCTCTTCTTATCAATTCATACCATATATAATTTTTTAAATATGGCTTAAATTAAAACAGAAGATTAGTGTGTGAGTGAGCGTATGTGTGTGTGTATTTTTAACTTCAAACTGACTCCGAAATAAATTATTTTAGATATTATAAAAAAAGCAAAATGTTTATTCTATAAGTATAATAATAAAATATTATTTTAAAATTTAAATTTTAGTTTTATAAACGATTATTATTTCCAACGATTATTAATGCTTTGATATTATAACTCGTAGTTATAAAGTTATCCAACTATAGCATAATATTATAGTTTTATTATAAGGTAAAAATTATCATCGTATTTTTAAAAAAAGCAGTTAAACAAGATGTTGTATTTATAAAGGAAAATTTTCGCATATTTTTTATTATTACATAATAAAATAATTAATTTTTATACTAAAGTTTGCATAAATGGTTAAATTTTATATGCGGAACAAAAATGAAAATGATATTCGCTATTCATTATGTAATAATAGATTACAACACAAGTAACTATTAACTTCACAAATTATTCCGCAATTATCGTTTAGTTTTGCTTATTGTGATCATTAATTAAATTTTTGTTTACTAAATTGAAAATTAAAAGTATTAGACCATAGATAGGGAAAATAATGCTCAATTAATTTTTTGTCATATACACGCTTACACTTAGAAAAAATTAATAACAGATTTTTCTCAATTAAAAGTTAATTTCTGTTAAAGTAGTAAAAAATAATAAATAAAATTTTGAATAAATAATAATTAAACAAATCATTCATTTTATATCATGTAGAATTAATTTAATATGACGAGTGGATTAGCATTTACTCAGATGTCAATCTTCCTACTTGTATCGCATTACAATATAATAGCTATTTAGCGGTAAATGCTAATCAATCATAAGTAATTTTTTTAATTAATTAATTCAAATTTTTTCTAACGCAAAAAAACAAACAAAAAAATTCAAAAATAAGCGCCTTTTTTATAGTGTCACTCTTGTTTTGAATATTAAAAAAATAATAAAACAATAAATTATTTTTTTTGTAAAACAAATTAAAGCGATATTTTGTTTCTGAGAAACAAAAGGAAAAGAAATACAGGATGGCGTTATTATGAATGGATTAGAGTGTGTATGTGTGGTGTCTGTGTGTCTTTGAAAGAATACCAAAAGAGAGATAAGGAAACAAAGGTTAGAGAGATTTTTAATTGGTTTTTCCTGTATCACACTGTTATGTGTTTAGTATAGTTATGATTGTTGCGTGATTTATAAAAATATATTAAGGTTTGTGTTTTTTAAACTGAACATAAGTAGTCACTAAATTGGAAAAAAAGTTTTATGCGTTTACCAAAAAAGACTTATTTAGAATAGAGACATAAAAAATTGGTGCCAAACATAATATATGCAAACTTTTTAATTTAAAAATTTTTCAAATATTCAATTAAGTGTTAAAATTGTGAAGTTTCTTATCTACAAGTCATAAAATAAATAATTTCAGATATTAACAAAATATTGATATAATTTGAAAATAAACTTTTAGTTTTTACTCATTTTAATAAGTACTGTTTATATTAGAGTGACCTATGGAATGGGATTTAGGATTGAATGGAAATAAGACAACAAATTCGGGATGGGATGGAAAACAAAAAGAATTGTGTTTAAAATGATTAATTTGAATGATTCCCGCTCACCCTATCAATGAGAAATTGTCCTTTAGATCCGTTGAGGCTTTCTATTGTCTCCTATTATAAGACCAGAAGTGAAATGTATTCGTCTTAATCCAAATAGTTATTACAATAATTTCTCAAAACTTAATCCTGGATTCCATCTTAGTTCCTTTAATTCCCATTTCATACTATTATAAATTTTAATAAAAGATTAATAATTTTAATAATTTTAAGTTTTGGTTAAATTATTTGCGGGAAATTAACGAAAGGATTTCTGAAATCTGTTCATTCACGGAAATGAAAAAGAAATAATATGCTGTAAAGAAATAAGACAAGTAAAACAAGTACATAAATACATTTCATTATTTCACTGACTTAGTAACAAATAATAAATACATTTAATTCGTACATAAATTATTATATTTATACATATAATCATTATTTGTTACTAAGTTAATGCCCTAATGATGTGATGAGAAAGTGTAGGCCTTGATGCGACAGAACTAGATTTTCGAGTTTTACCGAAAAGTGCTTAAATCAAATTTTGAGTAAACCACACGATTTTAGAAATTTTAATTGCTTAACCTTCTATGGTTTTGGACCTACGCATCCCTCACTCTATGAGTTTTGGCAATATTCGAGAGAACTAATAACTTTACGTTTTAAAAAAAGTAGAAAGTATGGAAAAATTTTTAAATCTAGAAATTACAAAATTTCAAAAAACAAATATACGTTTTCATCACTAATAAACATTTTTTAGTAATAAAAAATAATCTTAGATTTTTAATTAGATAATAAATCTAAAATCTAGGTTATACTCTAAATTGATTTTTTCCAATTAAAATAAATAAACTTTTTTCCTTTTTTAAGGGTGATTAAACATTAAAAAAATTTTTAAAAAATAAATAAATACTTTATATTTCAATTTAGCGAACTAATTATTTATTAAAATATATTAATATATTCTTTTAAAAAGAGAATGTGCTTTGAAAAAAAGTAACGACAGACACACACACACACACAACACGACACTTGTTATGTAAAACCATATATATATGGAAATAATTAGGGGTAGAGTTTATACGGTCCTTAGAGACCAATACATTATATGTCGTTTGTAATAAGGCGGAAGTTGAATAAGAAAATTTACTGAAAAGCTCGCGCTATCAAAAAAATATATTGTGGAAGAATATTGGGAATTAGATCCAGACAGACAGTGAAAATAAAGAAGAGAGAAGATTAATGCTACTGTAGAATAACTTAGTATTTAGATACTAAACTGATGGCAGTAAAGTATAAGTATTGGTATGGGCTCTGCAATGGTATCACCTTTTGCCAGTATCGCCATATAAATATCCGTATAGAGTATCTATAACTTCGGTCATAAAATTTATTCTTCGAGCTTTGCCAAAGGGATAACAGATAGAGATAAAGATAAAAAAGTACTCTGTATTGCTGCAGCGTTTCAAATAAGTTTATTTTATTTTTGTCCCTCTTTTCTCGAAAAAGGCCACATTCTATATAACGATAAAAACTCTTAAAAGCCATAAGAATTCTGGACATGTTTTTACATCTCTGCCCTTTTTTACGTTTTCCAACCTCTGATCCTTTATGCTCTTATTTCATACTTCAAGTTTATTTCTTTTCATCAGCGCTGCAAATTCGCAATATATTGTTTATATCGTTTAAAAGTATTATTTCCAAAACTGTTTTTATTATCGCGCAATAATACTTTAAAAACTAGATTGCAAACAATGGCAGCTCATTTCGCTGAGTCTAAAACTTCATTTATATTTTATATACGTTTCCTAACTTTACACTCTAAAAGTTTTACTCATTTTAAATATTATATAAGATTTTAAAATAAGAGGCAAACAAACAAAAAATGGATCTCAAATCGAAAAAATTTAATTTCACCCGAACTCACAGTGAGTTCAAAATAACGTAAAGCGCAATAATAGTAATAGAAATAATAATAATACTGTTTCTTTTCATAGGTTTTTTTTCGAAAATTTGATTAAAACAAAATAATTTTTACGATATTCCAAGATTTTATTGCCCGAAAAAAATATATAATAATTACACAAAAGTTCTTTAGTGTGTTGTTAAGCTCTTTTGAAATAATTAGAAAAAACTGTTCGACTGTTTTCAAACGCGAATAAACTTTTAACTTAATCTTTGTTAGCGTTCGTTTAATCCATAAAAATATATAAAAAGGTTTTGTTGTTGTTTCGACTTTATTTATACAAACAACAATCCGAAAGTTTAAAATACAAAGCTTTAATGACAATTTTTAATTATTTCAATTAACCGAACGGAAAAACACAGCTTATTAACAAACAACAGTGTGTGTGTGTGTACGCATTCATACATCCAGATTTATAATGCGAAAATGAAGGCAATATAAAATACTAGTGAGAAAAAGCATCAACAAAATAATACAAACAAAAATAATAAGCAAATAATTAAAAAATAAGAGAAGAAAAATAAGTGTATGCGCAAAAATAAAATTCAAATCACATAAATTATTATCAATTAACTCATCTATTTATTCTTCGTACGTATAAGTTTACCCGTTTTTTCTCGAAAATAAAAAAGAAGGTCTGGTGAAACAAAATCCACACGAAAAATAAATAATAAGTTGTAAAAAAAATTTTTTGCTATATATTTGTAAAAGTGATTACAGGGCAGTTAAAAGTTGAAGCAAAAATCAATTAGTATTAACATTTTCAAATTAGTAATAAAAATTAAAAATTTCGAAAAAAGATTGGGAAAAGAAAGCAAAAATATTTAAAATTTTACCTTCAGTTATTTATTTTTTACTAAATGTTTCCAAGTTTAAACAAACATTACACATGACAAAACTAAAATTCGCTAGTGATAGCAGTTTTGTATTTTTGTTTTGTTCTTTTCTGACTATGTTTACAAAAATACTTTTTATTTGCTGTGCATTTATTTTGTTTTCGGGGGGAATAATAATTTACATCGTGTTTCAAAAACTAACTTTTGTTTGAACTAAAAATCAAAATAACTAGATCTGTGTATATATATTATAATTATTAGTTTTTCGCTTACAAAAATAAAAATAAATAGCAAACAAAAATTATTAAACAAAAATCTAAGCTAATGCTAAACTGTTTTCGGAAAAAATGTTAATTTTTAATTAACTAATTAATAAAGGTCTCGCTATCAGATGACATAATTATTGAAGATTAAAAGCAATTTTTACAATTATATAAATTAGATATTCAACAAGTTTTGTTGGTAAATAATTAAAATCAGTTACAATAACTGATTAATTAGTCACAGTTTCTACGTTTGGACACACGAATGAAAAGTGAGAGCGCATCGATTTGAATAAGCGGTCCACTGTTCCCTAAACAACAAAATAAATGCTGAAATGGATATGATTAGCTGGTTATGGCTAACGATCGTTAAGTATTAGTGACCTTCTAATCAAATGAGCTCATTATAACGATAGGCTGTTTTAGTAAAATAGGAAATGGATACAAATAATTAGGCTAAATGAATAAAAAACTATGAGAGTCATAATCAAACTTAAATTTGAAGGTAACCATAAACCTCAATATTTTTTGCAATGTTACGCTATTTTAACGAATTCAATCTTATCTAAAACATTATTTTTTTACTAAAACTAAAACCAAACTTGAGATTTATTTTATATTTAAATTAAGTTTATATACTTTAAGTCCATTTTGTAAATTAAATTACTTTTATCTTAAATTTCGAGCGAAATTTTTTTTTCAAAAAACAAGTATAAATTTAAACCATTAAGACGTTACAATAAAGTAAGTTTTGATTATATTTTTGAAAAATGAAATCTCTTATGATACTGTATATTGAAAAGTTAAGTGTAGGTATTATTTTAAGAAATCCGATTTAGTTTTAATGAATTTTTGGCGTTCATTTTAGCTCCAGGTTTTCACGCTTAAGCAATGAGAAGTTTTGTCAATTTAAAATGAAAACGCAATTAAAAATTTAAATTCGACAAATTAATTATTAACTATAATAGATTATAGTGTAGTGGTATAACATTTTAGCTGTAATTTTTTTTGTTTTACATATATTTAAAAATCGTTTTTTAATTTTTAATAGAAAAATTAACAGAAATATATCTTAAATTTTATATGCAAATAAAATTTTATAACGATGCAGTAAAATGTCATATATAAGGTAATTTCGTTTCTACATTAGTTATAAAACATAATTACCGACTTCATTAGTGATTCAAAGTTATTTTATTTATAACTAGAAACGTAAGGACAAAATAATGTCCACGTGATTACTCAATAATACAACAAAAAGCGAGCATTGTGTGCGAGAAAATATCAAAATTTTACTTTTTTATCGTTATTTACTTATTCATTTATAAATAAAACAAACAGCGAGGCAATCTGTTCTAAAATGGTAAACATTTTATTAAGAATCTCTGCTAGTATTTGCCAATTTTTTGGGACAAAAATGCGCTGACAAAAAATTCGAAAATAGTTAACAGGAATATATATAGTGTCAGCGAAAATCAATCCCAAAATGAAAATTATCAAAAATAGTGAGAACTATTTTATATGCAAGACATAATTTTTTGTAAATTGAAATATAGGAAAAACTCAATTTTACTTTAAGTTTTAAATTTTAGCCATTGATCATACTATGGCATGAATAATGAAGTCATACTATCATTAAAATGTTAAATATTTAAAAAATAGAATCATATACCGATCCGATAAATATTTCAAATGATATGAATTTTTAAATTCAAATTTGTAATATCTGAAAATATACGCATTTCTTAGATTTATGTACAAAGTGTAAATGTAAGTATGGAATAGAGTTTAAAGAATTTGCCGACAATCATCTAAAATGTAAAGTTACAACGCTTATTATCCGATTTGCATGAAATTAATATATAATCAATTATAACAATTATTCTTTTATATATTAAATGGAAACAATAAATATAAAATACTGTATTTAAAACTAAACACAATGATTGAAAAAATATGTGTGAAACGAATGCGCCGTAAATTTAATAATTATTTCTAACTTTAAAACTAACTTCAACGCGAACTAATATATTTTTAGTTTTAAAATGTTGAAAAGTCTTCCAGTACTTCCTTGTAATTTACTATTCATTTATTAATTATAATGCTTCAAGTTTGAAAGTTTAAAAATCAAAAAAACTTTTAACACAGTGTAAATTAATTATAATAGCATAATCTTCACCGTATGAGTTTGATTTACAAATAAAACATTTTTAAAAAAGTAACCGATGGTAGAAAAATTTAATATTTATTTTAAAGCCTTAATACAGGCTTAACCTTAAGTAGCTTACGACTAAAAATCCGAAGTTAGAATTTCGGTTTCATCTATTTCGTAAGGAATCTGACGCGTGAGTAGAGAGCAAAGTATGGATAGAAAGAATAAAAAAAGAGAAAGAAAGAATAGAGATCTCAACATCGTATTTTCGCCTACAAAGATATCCTATTTCATGAGACCGACTCAAAGCCACACATACAGACCATAAAGTATATGGAAAACATATGGACGCAAATTCGTATAAGTAATCTCTCATTATTGATTTCCCTTATGCGCATTGTACTGTAATTATTATTTAAAATCTAATAAAATCGATGTTATTTTTCGGGAAAACTTGCATCAATTTAACGAATTCCTAAAAACCTCTAAAGTTAAAACTAACCCGAAGTATGACAATGCGCATGACATTGGAAAAGCAATGGCATCTAACTTTAGATAGTAATGGCATTATGGGTGAATAATTGTATCCAACATGTGCTAATTTTGATTTTTCTTAAAGTAAAAATCAACCATAACTTTAGAGTGGAGTTCATATTTTCTACGCTCACTCGTCAGTAAAAGTAATCTCATCAAAACAACTTACAAACCATATTTTTAGGTATTAAAGATTAGCTGATCATTTTGTAAAAAAATAATTTGTTGAACTTTTTTTTGACAAAAACAAATGCCGAAAATAATTTTTGGTGTATTTAAGCGTTTGCTTATCACTGAAGTCAGTTACTGTTACTTTAAAGTTATTTTTTTGTTATCAAATCCAAAAATTTGTACAATTGTTCGCACATATTTATATATTACGTAATATGATAATAATTATCTATAATATACATTTTTTCGCTTATGTATCGTAAAATTTTTTAACTACACTTGTTTTGGAAAATAAAAAATATAAATATAGAAAAAACACCAAAACACATACACAAAAAAGTTTTAATTCAGATTAGATAGCAGTGACAAAATTAAATTTTTTATCTTAAATTTTAGAGCTCAATGTTTCTTTATTTATTTGTTTTGCTACTTTAAGTTGTTTTAATGATAATTTTTTTAAAACAAAATCACGAGATTAAATATATAAATATAGACTCCGTAAAACACACACACAATTATAGTTTTTAAGTGCATCTCCAGTCCTATATTTAGACACGTAAGCTATATTTGACACCAACACTCGCAAAAAATATTGCGCACAAACAGCTAAACATCGGAACAACAAAAACTACTGTTAACTCTTCTTATTAAATGAACCTTAATTTTTCTTTATTTACTAAATTAAAAAATTATTTTTGCTTCGCAAACGAGTAAAAAAATTTATAACCTTATCTGCAACTACAGTACTGAGCGTTTTTATCCGCATAAATATTTTTCGTATTTCTACCTCCCCTATTAAATTAAGAGAAAAGATAAGTAAAACAAATTGCCTTTATTTTTACAAATCTAATAGTACTGTAAAAAATATAATTATTTTTGATTTTTTGGCAAACATTTTTGCTTTTCCAGCGCACAACTTATGATATGGATATATCTTAAGCAACTTTGCTGTCATTCCAGTATAACCTCATTTAAACGCCAAAGAATTAATCAAATCAAAGGGTTTTTTAAAAATAAAATACAATTTCTGTTGTGTAACATAAATATTAACTAATAATTTCAAACAAAAATATTGTTTTACTGCGGACAAACATTTGAGTTTAAGAAAGTAAGTAATATAAAGTGCGGGGCTTTGGCTTCAAATTTCAAAGTTTAAGGAATTGCAGTCGCACTTAATTTTGATTACCGAATAAATTGCTTTTCATTCTTTGCCAGACATTAGGAAAAGTCAGTGATCTACAAATTCGGAGACAGTGTCGGAATGTATTGTCGCACACATCAAAATATACTATATATATGGTGCGGTGCGCCGATATATTTACGCAAGTTATGCCAAAGTCAATGGCATCAGTGGGACAGACACTAAATGCAAATCCGTCAAGAATCTAGCATTTCATAGATTGTTATTAATACTAGTGTGCATTATTAATAATTTTTCAGCATTTAGATTTTAATCTCTTCTCCCCTTTTTCAGCGCTTAAACTATTATCTTTTCTACTAGAATCGTATATACCTCTCGGGTATTATCATAGTTATTTTTTATCTTCCGAAAAATATTATATTTTTTTGTTTTTACTGAATAATTAGTTATGGTTTGTGTGAGAGAGAAACAAACGCAGCACAAAATACTGTATAAAATAATAATTTTTGCCGAACGATAAAAATGTTATTAGTATTAGTCAGAGCATTACAGAATTATTTAGAGAAAAATTAAAACCTATAGTAATTAGTATATGATATATAAAAAATGACAAATCATAATAATAAATAAAAAAAGCTTCACAATTATCATATTTTCGCTAACACTACGGCATCTTATGGTCCTTCAACTAATAAAATAACTAAGCATAAAACGATAGGCGTGTCACCACTCCGTTGTTCTCCATAGTCTTTTCGCGTAAATAAAACTAAAATAAACATTTCAAACAGAGTTTAAAAATATAGTTTAAAGATACACTTAAGCGCAACAAAAAATTCTTCCACTCTTTTACTTATTTCTCGTTGCTTTGAGTTTTTGTTTGCTTAAAAAATCATTGAAAGATTGCATTGATTGAAAAAAATTTAATAAATAAAGAAAAATGTAAATAATAAACCGATAAAAAATGCAGTGAATCGAAGTTTCGAAAAAAGATTCCTAAAAATGCATTAAATATATTAATAGATGTTAAAAACTAGTCTCTTATTTCTCAAGTCAACTAAAAAATCAAAACTATGTGCAGAGTATTCTGCGTTGTAATAACTTTTATCGCTAATTTCCAACTTCAAGAGAGAGAGAGAGAGAGAGAGAGAGAGAGAGAGAGAGAGAGAGAGAGAGAGAGAGAGAGAGAGTTTTAGGATTTTTTAATATAAATAAATCTCACAGGCGCTGATGTCCATGACATAAATACAGTTTTGCATATAAATTATAAATATAATATTTATAAAAACTCATTCTAAGCTTATTAATCATAATTATCAGCGAAACAAAACTTTATGCTAATGGATTTAAATAATTATATTTCTCTCTCACTCTTTCTCTATGCGTATGTACCAAACATTAACTTCACGTAAATGGGTTTTTTGAGACCTTACATTCTAAATAACTTTTTAAGCGATTTTTAATCAAACGAAAAGTAAAATCAGAGATTTTCCAATTTTTGCATTTCTAGAAGACATTTCAAAGCGAAAGTATTTAAACTATGAGAGCCATAAAAATCGCATAAACTTTGCACAGTACTGTATATACAGTACAGTCAGTGTACAGAGCGCTCTATTTTGGGATAAACTTCAAACATGCTTCTCAAACATTAGATATCATCAGAGAAACTCGATTTTCTTTTCCAAAAATCACAAATTTAATATTTTTAGTCTAGAACTACGTTTTCGAAGCTTAAACCATAGTATTAATTCAAATATATTTTATTGCACTTAATTTTTTTGTTGTGCCAAATAATTTTTACCCTCACTAAAGATTATAAATCATAGATCTGAGCTAATAAATTAATTAAAAGCCTAATTTATCATATACACGGGACTCTGTAACGATAAAACAAAATAAAAATATTTTTTTGTTAGCGTTTGATACGCTATTTGTGTGTACTGTAAATATTAGCTTTAAAAGTTTGTATAATGAAACTCTTGTCTGAAAGTGGAAGATCAATTTATGGCAAATTTGATACAGTATGAGTATAATGACGAGGAAGAAGTTGCTCTATATCTAATTAAGTTACGAATTATACGGTATTTCATAACTATATACAAGGAAGACATAAGTTAGCGAACGTTAATTCGAGTGTATATGTAATTCACAGATGCGAGTATTCATTCTGCCGCACACTGCAGGATATTCTACAAAAAGTTTTATGATTTTCGGTCTATTAATATACTATTTTCCGGGAATTATAGTGATAGATATTAAAACTATTTTAATTTAAAATATTAACTAACATTTAAATTGATAATTTAAAGTTTTTTATAAAAATTCTTAGGATTGAACAAAATAACTTCTAGTAAAATAAATTGCCCGGGAATTGCTCAATAAAAAAATTTCGCACCGAAAACAACACTTGATATAAGCTAGAAAATCTTAAAACTCAGTATAGTTTAATTGCGATTTTCGTTATTTAAATCAAATTTAAAACTTGTTTCGACAAAAACTTCATTAAAAGAATTGCTTCTGATTCATAGAACTATCTCCAGGGAAGATATAGCAGAGACAGAATTAAATTAATTGAGAGAACTTAGTTTGAGCAGTCGTTAGTTATATGTAGGCTGGAAGGCCTCAGTTTGACTCTTCATTTAGACAGTTGTCTTTGGTTTTGGATTAGATCGAATCATATGAAATTAAACATTAGTTGCACTGACATTACACGATAAACTCTAATCATTAGACTTGAAATATTTCATAGGCTCAGATAAAAGTCTGATCTGATTAATCAATTAATCTAAACTGAAAATAAGTTGCAGTTTTGTGACATTAAATTTGGAATTCTTTCGGTTCACTCCTATAGAATGAAAGGGTACACACGTTTTGGCGAATTGATTATCCTGTCTGTAAGTTTGTTTCACATGGACGCAGAACGAATATATGGACCACCAAAGATTATCATGGGGTCAGAAAACTTTTAATTAGATTCGTTTAGCTATTCCGGTGATAAATAATTAAAAATTATTAAACCTATAATATCTATAAAACTTAATGACATTTATTGCGGAGACTTTTTTGCGCGACTTGTGGCGCACATTTCGTGTATATATTTAATGTAAAAATTCTGTAGTGACTCTGTGTAAATCAGTAAATTAAAAAAGTTTGTCTTAATCTTTGGGCGCAAAAAATAAAAAATATCTTTAAAAACTGTTTTAAATAAATTTAATGCATTAAATTTTTTCCCCAAAAAAATAAAACAAAATTAAAAATATAAAATTACGACTTATAATATAACACCATAACATATAAGTCACAGATAATGAGAAAGATCGTAATTTATACGAACTAAGAGTCAATTTTTACTATTTTAATTTTTTTTCTTTAATACTAGATATCGTTCGAATAAAAAATTAATGCTGCCGTAAATGTGAAATTTTAATTATTTAACACTATCTAGCAATAAAAGACTACAAAAAATATAATTTTTTTGTTTCTAATTCCACATAAATTTTGCTTTTTGAATTTTAAAATTTTTTAAATATTATTCCGAAATACTGGTGGTAACACACACACCACACCCACTCACAATAAAATTGGCGCAACAAGATTACGCCTGCGTTAAACAGCTGTTCCACATAAAAATTATATTAAGAACAAACGGGCAACCATTTGTTATAAAAATTATTAAACAAATATTCAAATATTATTTTGAAAATTAATTTTATTTATTTTGCTAATAATGCGCTTCTTGCAAACATAATTTAAACTGGAAATCTTTCTGGGGGGTAAGATTCGCATTAGAATTCAATACATTCTTTGATTACCATCCATTCACTAATTTTTGCTCATTAAATAATAAAGATAAATATTTTAAAATAATATTTCTGGAAATTTTTTTTTAAATACATCATGAATGATGAATCTGGGGTTAATGTTTAATTATATTTTGTGTGTGTGTGCAATAAAAATTTAGTTTCGCAAATAATGATGATCTCCTAAATTAAAATTTTTAATCATTTTGGTATACGTATATATAATTCATGTTCTGTATATTTTTGCGATTAATTTCAGCAACAGAATAATTATGCGATGGAATCACTCTCATCCATCAAATTACGAATTCATTTCTACTTAGACGGCAATTTCGATTATCCTTTTGAAAAAATATTCGTTCAATTTTCATAAACTGACAGTTAAAACTTAAATCCTAGAGTTTAACCCTTTTTTCTCATGAAAAGAGTCAGATTAGTGATGCGCACTCAAAATTGATTGAAGCTAACAAAACGACGCGTAAAGAATTAAAAGAATTGTACACTACATGCACTCTATAAGAAAATATGCAGAAGAAAGTTTTTTGCCAGTTATTGGGAGTCAGTCACGCTAACCATTAGCCAATTTTGCCGCTCTATAAATGATTTATAAAATTATTAAGTCGTGAATATGATCCCTCTTCTCTCTCTCTCTCTCTCTCTCTCTCCCAACATTTTTAACAATTTATAAAAACTTATATGAAAAACTAGGACATAATTCGAGCCTGAGTTATATATCGTTAGAGGGTTTTTGATAATAATTTTGCTAAAAGAAATATTTATGGTTTTAAGGCGCATATAACTAAACTGAAATTACAGTCATAATAAAAGCTATTGTATCTTTTTTAAAAAAAGATTTACGCATTCAAAAGAAAAAATATTATTTTGCGCTAATTTTCAATAATAAAACACATTGACGTAATAAAATCCAAATGGGAATAGAGATATACGTTGAAAATTACGGACAAATAGAGAGTGTACGAAGAGATTTTAATTGCTTAAATAGCATGACTTGTTTAAATTAAAAGCAGTTTAGAGTCTTGCTTTCTCACCCAATAGTAACGAAATGCGAGTTATAAAAACAAGATCGACCGATAATAAAAGGTCAGATTCGAGGCATAAATCAATTTTCTATAAAAACAGGACCCTTACCCACAAAATCGCATAATAAGACGCGCAAATAAATTAAAGAAGATTAACTAATTTTAGATTAAAGGATATTAAAAAACTTTTATTTGGAAAAAGGGCAAACGGGAAAATAAATAAAATATTTATTATTATTTTGGGTTTAAGTATTTTTCTCGCGGGTTTACGATAAGAAAATAATTTTCTAGCAGGAAGACACTCACCTTTTAATAACAAAAATATCAAAACACTTCAACAAACACTTAAACAACGCAAAAACTCGGCAGCAATAAAAAATTCAACTCATTTTGGTTACAACGCAAAACAAAATATTCGCATAAAAAATTGAACGAATAAGAAAAACGTTGTTTTGCTTTATTAGCGCTAAAATAGTAGTATAATTAGTTTATTTGTGTCGAATGTTCCCCTCAAGAACATTCGATACCTCTCTAATTGCTTTTAACGAAAAATTAAAATAAAAATAAGACAACTGTTATATACGTTAGACAAGAGTTGAAAATTTTAAATTTATAAATTTTTATTAATGAATACGTCAGCGCTATGTAATTAAATGGGTATATATATTAATGATATTATAATATCGGGAAAAATAAATAAATTTTAAAAAACAACAAATAGACGAACACAATAAAAGCAAGAAGTTATTAACACCTAAAAAAATCAAATTTAAAATTTATTTTTGTAGTTACTGAGAGAGTAAAAAAGCAAAAATTTATATAAAATATAAATTAAAATGTTATAAATTATATTTATATATATATATATATATAATTTATATATTATACGAATTAAAGTTAATAAATTAATGCTTTTAATGCAAGCATTAAATTCGTCAAAGAATTAATTTTACGCCATAAAATAGTAACAAAAAAAATAATTAAACGAAAACCAAAAACAAAACGTAAAAATGGTAATTTTTCCAAATAAATTTGAAAAAGGGATGGCACAATAAAAAACACGTAATGCTTTTTGTTTTACTATCGCATAAGGTTATACAGTATATATATAATGCGCAAATATCTTAATTATAGGGTTCATTTAATAACTTAGATTCAATTATTGCTTTTATGTCAACAGAACAATATATAATAATAAATTAGTATCACATTCGCGGAAAAAATCATATATTATAACGAAATATCTCACTCGTTTCAGCAAATTAGTTGCGAATCTCTCTGCTCTTTTTTCCACATTTAGATAGAATGAAAAAAATTATATAATAATAAAATAAAATATAGAAAAACAAAAATCTAAAAACGCACACAAGCGAATAAATTTTTTTAAAAATAAATAAAAATTATATATATATCTTTATATATGAAAAATAAAAGGCACACGAAAGGCATATTAACAGTTAACAAGTTTCCTAACAAATGGATAGATGTGGTAAAAGAAGAAAAAATATTGACAAACAGAAGCAGCGAATAATCGAAAATAATCCAAATTATCATAATTAACTCGCACTTAACTTTCACATCTTAAACTATACGCACACTAAACTAAAACTATATTTCTTTTTATTGAAATATTATACGCCTCTCTAAATTGATGCAACAAAATGAAAGAGAGAAAAGCGAGAAACAAAAAGAAATAATTAAAAAGAAAGAGAAAAGAGACGGCAACATAAAACTGAAACCTTCAATTTGAACCATACTTTTATAACAAACAGTCTGTTTATAAGTGTGCGGTATTTAGTAATATCAATATTAATTTTTTGCTTATTTTAGTTTTTTCGCTGGTTTTATTTTTGCGCTAAAAATCTAAAACAACTGTTAACATACAAGTGTAGAAATTGCAGCATCAGCTGCTTTACTCTACTAGAGAACTACTTGTTAATTTTTATTTTTCATTTATTTTCCAAGTTGCCTATAAACTTAACTTATAAGCCATACACATATACTCGCACACAAATATATATATAAATATACTAACAAACCCTTTGTTTTATTTTTTATTAATCGTTTTTATTTTAGTTTGCTTTTTATTGTTTGTTTCTTCGACTCGATTCAAGTTTTCCTGTTTAGCCATAACATTATTACGAAATTGAGTGAAGGTATTCGTTCTCTCCGCTCTCTTTCTATATCTTTATCATAGCAGTATAAATGGTTTACGATATAACAACGAAAAAATAAGGTGAATGTCATTTATAAAAGCAAACTTTGTTTATATAAAGAGCGAGAGAAAAAATCAGACAACAGAACATAGAGAGAGCACGAGAGAGATATAGAGAGAATCACTCGCACACCATTCGACTACTTCACTACCATTACCACTAACTTACTCCAGTGTCTGACTGACAATCAACAATAAAAATGAAAGTATGGCGAAATAGAAACAAAAAATTGATGAGCAAAATAAAGAAAGGAGAGATTTTTTTACTGTTGAGGAAGTAAAATATAAAGAATAAAAAGAAAAACAATAAATAAAGAACGAAAGTGTGTATAAGTATAAAAAATAAGAAAACTGTAATATTACTATGAGTTTAGTTTTTTATTTCCTTTAAAAGAAAAAAACGGCTGAATAATTATATTTTTTGATGTACAAATATTACATTATTATTATTAGCAGCGAACTTGAAAAACGCGAGAACTTTAAACGAGACAAACGGAAAACTTGTGTGTCATTGAAATATATTTAAAGTAATTTATTATTTACAGTATATTTATTTTTGTTTCGCCAAATATCACACACTTCTATAAAGTCACCCTTAACTTATAGTTATAATCATATAGTTTTATCGCAACAATTTTACACAAATTTTTTTCCCATTAATGACTTGAATTACGTAAAAAAATGGTTCTAACCTGATATTATGGACATGATGGCCACTAAATCAAGGTCGATGATATTGATGAAGATGGCGAGTGTGGTAAGCCTGCCATCAGCGTAAGCACTGTCTCACTGTTAACTGTTGTGGATATCAACTCACTTTGAATGTTGTTGATCGTGAATTTTAGTGAATTCAATTATATTGACATTCAATAGACATATGAACGGACAGACATAGTATATGACGGTATGAGCTAAAAGCTTCTCTCTGTCTCTCGCGTCGTCAGCGTTGCGAACACAATATACCGGTAAAAACTATACTAGACATACATCACATTTAATAGGAAGAGAAGAAAACAGACAGCGATACGAGTTGGCTCTTATAGAGCACAGAATAACGATTTCAATATCAATGCAGTGTATGTGTTGGTAAAGGTCTGCACTGTTAGCGCATTCGCTGTTCACTGAACATAAAAAAACAAAAATCCAGACAACAAAAAAAATTGGCGACGACGCTAACGACTAACGAGTTATTCACTAAAGAAGTTGCATAAGCCTTATATATATTTTACCATTGCATTATTACTATGTTTTACCCACACTGCTAATACATTGTAATCTCCGTTTGCATTTGTCATATACATACATACTATACTATGATTCAACCTTCGCTTATATAAGTTAGAGTTACCATTAGTCGTTAGCATTTCAAACTACGCTTACTGACATTAGGATACATACGCGCAGTTCATATCCAATATCCAGTATGCAGTATGTATGTACAACAGTATCCAAAAACTTATTTTTTATTTTTCATTTAGGCAATTCTCCCAATTAAGACACGGATTAATATGGCAATTACAAACTTACCATTGTTTACCCTAGCTTTCGGTTTCCATACTTTATATTACCAAAATTATTTTTTTTTGCAAACATTCATTAATTATGCTGTATAAAAATATGAATGTTATAATCAGGGATAGGGATTTCCTGGTAAATCCCGGTTTTTTCCTTTGATCGCATAACCGGGAGATTAACATATTAACTTCTA